>CAUOFW020004281.1:65822-114230 GCA_963454935.2 Ilex paraguariensis | reverse complement strand
TTAGAGTATGCACCAAATGAACAAGGATGATTGATTCTTAGACCGCATAAGAAGGGATTTAACATGGAACCTCTGAGTTATCCAAAGTCAGGCTTAATCACTGAATCACTTTTTAAGTAGGGATGTTAAAAAAATATGACATGATTCGTTAACACGACACGAACACAATACGAAGTTAGAGTGTTTGAGTCTTTTATAAGTCACCCACTTTTATAAACGAGTGAATCTGATACGACACGATTAATAAACGAATTAGATTTGAGTGAAACCAATTAAAAAAAATGTATGATACGACTTATTTATATATCGATTATATACGATTGATGTACGATACAAACTCGATACGATAGGATTCATTAGACACAAATTAATAAAACAATTTTGGTATTATTAAGACCCGACACAAACTGTTTAACCCATTACAGGCCTACTCTTAAAAAGGTTAATGGGATTGTCCTCATCCATAATGCCTTAAGATCGAGTCGCACCTGAAACAAATTTACCCCATCCATTCTCTTAATTGTAATCTAATTTAGTGATTTCTTAAAAAAAATAAAATATAAAAAAGAAAGTTACTAGTGTAACATGGACTCTACTTTATTTGGTGCCCTTCTTCCCTCCTTTTGGGGGGTTATATTAGAAGAAAACCTTTTGAAGGTCAACCCCTACCCTATCCCACAGCAGCATCCATCTTAATTGAAAAAAGATTTATACCATGATTGTGGGTTTTATTAGGAGAAGGCAACATATATGCTGCTGGGCACTAGCTTTAAACAACCGCTATTTTATGTTCATTAATGGTTCTCAATTATTCAAATCTGGAATTTTGTGTAAAAAATTGTAGATACTGCCTCCATATCTGCACACCTTTCAACTCATAAATCATAGTCTAGCCTTTAATTCTTCTCTGCTTCATCTGTTTGGGAATGATTTACGGTGGTTATTATCTTGTCTTTTGTGCCCTACACAAAGATAACCAATTCAGATAATTTTAGACAGACCCAACACTATAGTATGACATGATCAATTAGCATGGAGTTGTCTATGGTATCGATTTTTTTTGGTGTATTATATTGATATTTATTATTTTTATCGGTATTTTTATCACTGTTATAAGTGTTATTTTTTATTACTGATATGATACTAAAAAAAAGTGACAATAAATTATTTGATACTAAGGTCAAGTCCAATTAGTACAAAAAATAAATGAACCGAAATAATAACAAAATATTGACTTGATAAACACGACATGTTTGGAATTCTTAGAAAAAAAGAAAAGAAAAGAATAATATAGTCACTAGTACCACTATGGATGATGATTCTTCACCGTTACAAAATCAACAGTAAAGATGCCGTTAATTTAAATATTTGCATCAAAACCACGCTATATTATTAAATAAAATGACATCATTTTGATACAAAACGATGTTATTTTAATCAACAATACCTTTGTAATTAAAAATTAACAATAAAAGAGTCGAATCCATACCACTATTGACTGTTCATAAAAAAATTCAAAAAAAAACATGATTAATTTTATTAGTTCAAAGGGTAGAAGAACTAAAAACTAATTTTGTAAAAACTAGAGACAAAAACAATAATCACCAACTCAAGTTCCATTTTTCTCCAAATCTTCCCACCTTCGAGCCTAAAAAGAAAAAAAATGATCAAAAAATCTTTTCTTTTCTCTTCCCATTCCCTCCCCTTGTACAACTCCCCTCTACCCGATTTTTTTTTCTTCCTTTCTAAATCATTCCACCCAGACAATCCAAACAAGGTAATAGAAAAGTAAAATTGAATCCAACAGATCTAAAGTTGGATTCACTCGACAAAAACACTGGTGCGTGTACACACAGAAGGAAAAAAATGGGCGGTTGGGGAGGAGAGAGAGAGGATAAACTCTTGATCATCGTCCAAACGGTTCCCCTCCACTGTCCAGCAACACAATTGGAATCAATCAACATTCTTCTTCTTTTGCTCAGCAAACTGTGGGAATATGAGGTTGATTGAACCCTAATAGTACAAATTCTTGCCCAACTCAAGGATTCGGACTGACCTGGATTAATTCTTTGGACGACCCCCAGTAACATTTACCTCCCAATGTCTATGCGGAGTTTCGTCTCATATCGATTGAGAGTTTGGGTACCCATCTCTAAGGGGCTCAGGCTTATAAAGGGGTGGGGGTGGGGGAGACGACTCTCAGTCAATGTGGGACGAAGCTCCGCACGAGCACTGAGAAGTAAAGGCTACTGGAAAGTCGTCCAAAAGGTTAACTCAGGTCAGCCAGAATCTTTGAGTTATGCAAGAATTTGTACCAACAAAAAGGCGCCTTTTAGTAAACAAAATTGATGTGGGACGAAACTCTATACGGGCACTGAGAGGTAAAGACTATTGAAGGATTGCCCAAAGGGATTAATCCAGGTCAGCCAGAATCCTTGAATTTGCAAGAAGTTGTACCAACAAACCCTATCAATGTCATCATTAAAAGCTTTGATGCGTAAATGTTATAAGAAAAAAGCTTGGCTAGAAAGGCAGTGTTTGGAATTTATCAGAAAATGTGGTTGATTATGACTAAAAACATCCTTGAGAAAGGTGATTTATCTACAGAGAATAATGGTTGTGTTAGTGGCGGTGGTGGTGGGTATATGTCGAAAATTTTCTCCATGCAATGTTTTCTCCTGTTCATATTCCTACAGAATGGAAGCACATTCTTCTGTTTCTTTCTGGTTATGGGTATGGGTGAGATTGTGATGGTCACTTTGGAATCAATTCTAGTTTGAGTCATACCATATTGCTTATTAATGATTTGAGGAGTGCTACCCTTACGCACACCAAATTTATGTGGCATATTTACCACCATAAATTCTTTTTTTTTTTTTTTTTGGTTGATTTAGACGGTAGTAATTTTAGTAATTTAGAATATCTATGAGAAGAGAAGGTATCTTCCAGTCATTGAAACAAAACGAACATTTCTACCTAAGTTATGTGCGACTTTATTTTTCATCTTACGCACATTAGACAATGTCTCTGAGCAGAAAGGAGTGCTTCCCTTGTAGCCAAAGTTTTAGCAACCAGCGCCTCGCAGCGGGCATGTATTTTCATAGAGCAACCAACCACAAACTGGCTAATATCGTCTCTTATAACCACACTAACACCAATTGCATCTTCTGACTCAAAAATAACCCCCATCAAAGTTTGACTTTGAGAATCCTAACACCTGGGGGATGCCAGGAGTTCAACAGACAAGAAGGAGAATCAGAAAAATGAGTCTCCAAAGTAATCTTATAGTTCCGAAGGTACTATTCAGCTTGTTTTTTGATATTGTTATCAACACACTTATCTTCTGGCTGTAAAAATTCAGCACAATTTGACCAGAGAGATTTGGTGTGGAAATTTAGTAAGAGTAGCATTAGTGATTTGCAAAACAATCAAGGGCCAAAAAAATGTTTAACAGCAGACATCGGGCTGGATCAAACCAAACAGTCCACAGTATATGTTGCTGTGGTCCGACCCATATGGGTCGGGTCAGACCAGCTAGGCATTTCCTGCCTAGCCACTTTTTTTTTTTTTGATCAACATCATGTTGGCCAACAGAAAGGGTCCTCACTCAGGGCTCTAAGCCCCTAAACGGCCAATAGCGTTTCAATTTTGCTATTTCTATTCAATATTTATATCCATCAATTATAACATTTTAAACCAGAGTTTTCAAATTGACATTAAAATAAAAAATATTATTTAATTTTTGTTTGAAATTACAATTAAAGAGTGTTAAAAAGAAATAAAACATGATTCTCAGGAATTTGCTTCAAGTGTTTCCTTTTTTCTCCGGTTTTGTCTGGGGGCAAAACTGTCATCATGGTACTATAGTTAAAAAAAAAAAAAAAAACCAGCCTGTGACTATCTTGTTGCTGATAGAAAACCTGGTCCATTCCTAGTGAAGAAGATAAAGACTAACAGTCTAACATGCATGATCCCCTTTCTAGGTCCCAGCCAACCTGGCCCCCATGACTACAGTACTACCCGTAGCCACAGCTACAACCCACTAATCCGCATATCTATCCACCATTTTATTTCACTCCATCAAACAGATGGCATAACTTGAGTTGGAATGCAACAAAAACAGATCTATTTGTGACCAGCTCAGTTGTTTACAAACATACAGCTCTCGACGGAACCAAATCGTAAACATCATTTATTTGATTATGCATTGCAGAAAACTGAGAATTCATGATTGCAATAGATGATCATCCTATGTTTAAAATCCCAAAAGGGGTAAGGAATAGTTCTGATTCTGAGACTCAAATGTTGCCAAATCAATAGCCATGAGGACAAAGGGCCCATCAAAAGCAAACAAAACACCTAGCGCTTGAATTAAGACGCTGCAGAATATACAAGACAATGTCTCATTATCTCACCAGATTTTATTCCGGTAGAAAAATTGCAAGCTTTAATCAGTGATCATCATCACCATGCCCACCTGGAGGGCCTCCTGGGCCAACCACTTCCAACTGTAAAACAAGAATAAGCAGTTAAGTTAATTTTAGCCAATACTGAAACTAACTGTGTATCCTGTATAATATAGCATGGACTCAAGCTCAGTGGCCTGTCCACTTTATTCCCACTCCGAAGGAAGAAAGACAATTATATGGTTTCTCCACAAGTCTCAACTCTCAATTATTACCATCTAAATAGAAGCATGAAATGAAGATTAGACAGGGTCGCCAAAAGGCCCATTATAAGCAATGAACTAAATTCACATAATACCTATCTACGAGTCCTGCTCAAATGGTCACATGGTACGTTCAAGAAAAAAGGTAAATATGGATTCAATCTAGATAACTGCTATAATGGGATCCAGATTCACCTCCACCTGCTCCACATTATGAACATATTATTAATTCAATGGTAATTATGCACTCGCCTCAAAATACTGAGAGCAGACTGGGCATTCATGTGGCTTCCCTTTCTCTAGCCAGAACCAAACAACATCATGCTCATCTTCTGTTCAGAAGAGGAAACAGATTGTTAAATAGCTTATATGCGACAAGCTAGATGACCTTAAAGGGACATCATATACCAATCCTTTTATCTACAGCTAAGGAACTATCCAACAAGGTAATTGAGACTTACCCCCTTCACCACCAGGGCAGCCAACAATTCTTTTGTCATAGTAGGACTTGATCACCGCAGGTGATTCCTACAGGCCAAAATTAGGTGAGTATGTGAAAATAAGATCATATATTGAAAACCATTTTAAGCGTCACATTAAATTATTAAAACTGACTACACAAGCCCATCAAAATTCTTGGTAATACTAACCCAGTTGATGGATTTAAAAAATTAATGAGTCAAAATCCCCCTTTCATTTTCCATTGTCACAAGCCAACAAAAGATCACTTCATGTAAATTACACATCTTTATAACTGGGCAGATAATGACTGAGAAATGATTAGCACGAGAGTCAAAATTAGAAAATGGACAAAGAAGCTGTGCAGCAAATGCAGCTAAATGCGTGCGGAAGAAGAAAAACAAAAAGAAATACACCAAATTTGACACTTTCATTGGTTACAAGAACAAGTCATTTTGATTATTTGGGTTTTTTTACCGTGCTGACTGTTTTTAGTTTTATTAACTTGTACAGGTAAAAGCCATGTTCTTGCAACTTGATGACAGTAGCCTATTATGAATATCAAACAACAAGGCTCCCTCATTACAGCCCAGCTTGTCCGAGGAAATAAAGGAAGTTTGCAATCATTCACCATAAATACTTTATCAAGTGTAAGAATGCACATATCAAACACTAGGTGGAACAAAAACATTATTGGAACAAGAATATTATTTAGAACAAGTACTAAAGTTAGTCTACAAGAAAATTGATTGAGTCTTGAAGCATTAAACAGAACTTCCGCAAATGGAATACCAGAAAACGTAGAAAACTCACTGACATATGAACAAAAGAGGTACATCATACATAAAAAGCAGGTCATACTTACGTGGCAAAGTACTGACTATAATAAGAAACATATCAATGGAGAGCCCTATATGTATATTGCTTCTACCATTGCTCAGATTTCTGAATTATTCCTACAATCAATGTGGAATTTACTAAATCCATGTTGTACCATTCTCAATAACAGAGTGAGACACATGGTCAAAGAAAAAGAAATGACAACAACCACTTAGGGCAGTTTTATCCAAAGAAGAAAAGCAATCCTATGCATGACTCCAAAAAAAAAAAAAGCAAAAATAGAAGCACACCATGCTAATTTAAACGAAGGATATAAGACATTCTTCCATCCAGGAGACGTACAATCTGCATAGATATCTTCAATGTAAGAATATTCTGACCTCTAAACCTTCTACCTCCAATTTCAATAACTCCGAAGTGCTTTCTAGACATTGAACACCCAACCAGATGGAATGAATATCTATAATTCTAATCTTGCAAGGCTAAGACAATGTTCTACCACTACAACAGACAGTATAAACTAGGAAATGGGCCACTGATTGCATTACTAGACTGCATTACTAGATTGCTCTGAATTCAAACTTAGAAGACTCTTCAAAAGTGATGGACACTTCTGAAATTTAACCTAAAATTCTACTGGACCTGGCAATTTTCCATGTGGTATTAACATCCATAAAAATTAGACTTAAACCACTGCAGTGCATAAGAATAGCTGTTCGAAATCTATCTCCTCAATCATTTTAATAAACAAGATTAGAAAAATAATTACCATCAGAAGGAAGCAACAAATAAAAATAATATTTCCTCTAAACTACAATAATTCATACTGACCTTCGTACCAAAAGGACCAACAGGATGGTCAATATCCATAATATTCCGTCCCTGATCACAAAGAAGCCAATACATAGCGACATTACTCGATCACAAAGAGTTCCAATTAGAAAATTAATCCAAATAAACTCACAAATTATGAGAAAACTTACTTCAAGCTCAGCTTCAAGCTCCTCGCGCTCGTGTCCAGTCGCAATAGGCATTACATCCTCCACTCTCTTCTTCGTGACAACATTTTCTCCTAAAACATATCCAAACAAATTCGCGCATATCACTATAGATAGGAAAATGGACATGGATCCAAGAATCTATTTAAATGTATCCGTCTGTATATATAGGCGTGAATTGTCGAAGATCTGAATCGAATTAGGGTTCGAATAAGAGTAGTCTATATTACCAGATTCAGAACTAAAGTGGCGGGAGAAGAGAGTGAGGGTGGGCCGGAATGACGACGTAGCCGGCGACGTAGAAGAAGAGACGTTGCCGGTGATGAATCGACGAGGTTTGTAAATAGATCGGGCTGGAGCGAAGGTACGAAGCTGTGTAGAAAGCGTCCTCCACATGGTTTGGTGTGTCTAGAGTTTGGTTTGATCTCAGGTTGCCCCTTGTAATTGTGATTCGAGACTCTCTCTCTCTCTCTCTCTCACCGTTGAGAATGTGGAAATGAAACCCGAAATGGGAAAGTTGGCCGGTTCACGAGCTAGGGTGGCACTGGCGAAGGGTAGTGGCAGCTCTACCGGTGTGATGATTGATTCGCACGTGTGAAATAATTTTGCACGAGTGAACTCGCAACTTTTTTTTTTTTAATCACAGAACTCGCAACTTGAAATAACTCAGATAACTGAAACAATAACGATATGTAAAATGTGTTTGAAAAATAACTCAGACCACCCAGCAGAAAAACAAGAACACCCTCCTCAGTAAATATAGTTTGCATTTTGTAAAGAAAATAAGGTAAACATTATAGTTGGTCCTTCAAATTTATTTCTGGTTTTATTTTGGTCTTTTAACTTTTAATTATCTCAACCATCAATTTCATATCAATTAAATCATTCCATCTATTTTTACCGCTAAATCAATCGAATACTATCCTAATCTAATTTATTTCAAATGCTAAATCATATATTTCTATTTTGATGAAAAGACAAAATTAATAATTAAGGGACTAAATTAAAACAATTAAAAATTCAAAAACTAAATTGAAACTAAAAATAAAGTTAATAATTTAAATTCTAATCCCAATCCGCCCATTTAAATATCACTCTCCATGTGATAACCCAATGTACATGGGATTATTTGCTATTGGCAGTTGTGAGTTTGGATTCATAATCTTGTCGGAAAAAATATTGCCAAACATGAGATTTGTGATCCCGAGTTTATTTTACCCGATCACAACTAGATCCGACCAATCAAACGACCCCGAAAGGTCATTCTAAATTACTAGCTATCAAGCCGTATACACTAAAAACTATTAGAACCAACCACAAATATTTAACATCAAGCAAAATCTAGCCACCGAATGCACAAATTCAAAAATTCTGTTACAACTCCTCTCTCCAAGAATGAAGTGAGAACAATTATTGTGCTCTACAAGGAGATCAAACCTCTTCCCCCTGACAGCAAATTTGTTCCTCTGCTGTAAACAGTACATCCTCCTCCTCATATATCAGGCATCTGGTTAAAATATTGGTACATGTGGTTATCAGCCCTTTGTCACACTGATTGCTGATGCACTTTGGTGTGTAACCTACTGATGTGATCTGGGCTCTGTCCCTGCCAGCCTTGCCTGTGATTTTGGCCTCAGCCAATCAACATTTGTTTTTTCCTTTTAAGGTTGGAGGACTCCGGATTCTGATCTTTCTCAAGTTTTCTCCTCAAACATCTGAGGTCTTCCTCACTCACCCTGCCATTTAATTTTTTGTTCAACTCATATGCTTCGGCTAATTTTCTCTTGCATTCTTTGCTTGCATAGTCATGGGAAACCACTGGAACACAAAAAACAAAGAAAAATGTATTAAATTATTTATGTAAAGAAGAAATGAAGAAATATAAGAACAAGGACAAGAACATGAAAATGAGAAGAGAGGAAGAAATGAGAAAGCAGAAGCTGTTCAGCTGGCAACGGTGAGTATCAAGGCAGCCATGGAAGCTTTATGCTGCAATTCTTAGTGCATTTAGACACTTGATGAAAGACGGATAGATCCGGTTAAAAAAAAAATTGAAAGATGAATGGCTGCAGTTGTGGTTTACAAAGCATTGAAAGGCATAATCCACCATTCGGCAAAACACCACTTTTAGCCAATAAAAGACAGACAGAACTGATTTACTGGAGTTGTTTCAAGATTCCAAAAGGGGACATTCTATGGTTATGTAAGTGCTCAATTGTTAATGGTAATGATGGCCACCCAGTTCCCTAGCGACTATTGTCAGTAATCGTTTAAGCAGAAGCCTATTAGTCTTTATATCACCCGACATATAGTGAGACAAGTTGGAATCAGAGTATGGTCAGCCCACACATACAGCAGGAAATGCTTAAACCAACCCATTAAGACATCTGACCTGGTTTTGGATAATCTTTTCCAATGATGCACTTTGCTTTGCTTTGGATGCTTAGGGGAGCTGTCCATGGCTCATAAATATACTCTTTAGGCATATCTGGGTATGGCATTAGATTTTAGATTTCAGAAAGCAGAAAATATCTAGCCAATAGAAACAAGAGAATCATTTCAACTTACTTTTCAGCGCAGGGATAAAATGCCTAATATAGTTACCATTAGGATCATACTTCTTCCCAAATGAGATTGGAGAATAGATGCGGTTATACTGTCCAACAAAAGAAAGAAGAAACTATCAGAAATCATCCAGGATTTGTGTAAAAAAAAGGTCATAAAAAATGAAAGAAGTGAAAATGACTCTGGCTTACCTGATTTCATCATGTTATTTTATTCGGTGAAATTTTGAAAGAGAAAAACGCTTGGTATTTGTATAAGAAAGATTCATTGAGTCTATTTATTTTGGGATTGGCAACTGGCATGGATTTCATTTGCCAGCATTTCTCCAGTCAAAAGTTCTTCAGTGCATTATTATGGAGGCTCATATGCAAGATAATAGCCAACACAACCATGATCGTATATTTAATTGATGGAATGAGAGTTACACCTGGTAGAAAAAAGATGAGCATGAGAGCCACATCCAATTCCCATTATTGATTGCCCAATCTGAGTCAATAAGAAGTCTCTCAAAAACATCACGCCCTTTTTCCCAATGAACAAACTACCATCATAAGGAAATAATGTCAAACAAAGGGAGAACAGAAAGTACAAGTAGTCCCATAAGAGCATTGAAGTCATTTACCAGATCTCCACGAGTTAGAAAACATGCGACAGAATGCCGTGCAAGATGGTGCATCCAACCCCACTTCTGAAGCTATAAGAACACAAATTAACTTCAGACATACTACATATAAGAAACTAAATAGACAAATTAACAATTAAGGCAATAAAAAAATTTTTGGTTCCAACTTCAAACATCCAGGGAAATTCTCTACACATATCTAACCTGAACCATGATGGCATCAATCCAAGGGAATCCTGTCCTAGCATCTCTCCAAGCCACGAGCAATTCCTCATCGTCATTCCAAGGTATCTAATCAACATTAAGCCCTCAAAGAGTCATCATGGTTTCGTGCTTAATTATGATTCTACCTACTGCCTCATATACAAAAATCATAGAGAAAGCACAGGCTGTCTTGTCTTAAATTTATAAGCAGTCGTAGTTGGCCCGTACTTGGCTTAAACCGAAAAAGGGTAAAATATCACCAGAATAGACAGCCTGTTTCTCATTTTGTAAGAACAAAAAGGGAGTTCCTCAATGCCACTCCCCCAATATATCTTTTGAAACACCAAAGAGAGCCTCAATGAAAACAAGAATGAAGAAAACACAGGATAATAAAGATTAAACAAAAAATCAGAGACAGGCATACAAAATCCTGACCAGACTATCACTAATTAAAGAGCTAGAAAGACTTCAACTTTCTAATGGTCCTGCCATAAGTAACTTCTTTATCAGCTGCAATTATGTTTCATATATATAAATAATTTCGTATTTTCACGCCTTGTGATGCAGTACTATAGCATTTTTTGGATTTTGAACAAATGAAAATAAAGACTTATAAACAGATCAAACCATCGGTATGCAATTACGTACTTACTCTTCAACCCCTCAGAAGAGTTGTGTTCATTAGAGGCCCATATGGTTATAACAATCACGCTGAATGGGCTTTAATTACAGGTCTTGAGGAGTAAAGTAAAACACAATTTAATAATACGATCAAGATAAGGACAAAGATACTTAAAAGACATAATGTATGCAGAAAAGATTGACAAAATGACCTTGTGTACACGTAATTATAATTTTGACTCTTCTTACCTGCTTGCATATTCTGTTTTCCTTCATACGATCAAAATTTGGAGTGCCAAAAGCGACCGTGTAGAAAAAGTCTCGCCATAGCAACTACAAAAGCTGAAGTATCAATTTAGTGTGTATATCCATAACCCCTGAACCTTACAAAAGGGAGACTGACCTGTCCGAGAAGGGAAACTGGGGGAGATGTGTGCCTCTTGACACTTTTCTGAACAACCTGAATGCATTGATAGAAATATCTGGAAGAGAGACAGCCAAACTTCCTCAAAATTGAAGAGGAAGAAAAATTAGAATTCTTCAGATAATAAACATAAACAAAAAAAATGGATCTAACTTACTTTCAAGTAGGGTGATAAAACAGTTGTCACTGGTTTTATAAATGCAGATGGATCACCCTTAGGCTTCTCGAAGTTTGCCACCCACTCCTGCAACATAAAGGAAAAACAGGACATAAGTAAATCATCTACCAGGCTAAAGTGATTGGTAAACACATAGAGCTCACATAAGGAAAACATATGTGACCAACAACTTGTGCCAACCATGTTAACTTATACATATAAACTCACAACCTCACAGTTGTTAGCCCCATACTTTTATTTAAAAAAACAGTGAACACTCAGGTGTACCTTGTCATTAATTGATTCTCCCAACCTCCTCAGTGCTTCTGATTCACCGCCTTTGAAAAGAGTCGAGTTATCCTGCTAACTAGTTTTGTCAAGAGGAATTCGATCAAAAGGACCTGCCTTAAAAATAGTAACACATACCTCCCCAAAGTCTTCATAGCCAAGTTCCTTAATGGTTGGAACATCTGAAATCTCACAATTTCCAACTTCTCCAACAGGAGGAAGCCAAGACAGCGTGGTTGAAAGGGGGGATGCTGCCCAAGAGGGTTGCCCAGCAAGTTTCAAAAATGACTGATAACTCAAGGGCGGCTTTCCTCCATTCTTTTGAAAAATTTATTACAGCAGAAGAGCATATTAACTCCCATTGTTATTATAGAAGAAAACTTGAAATACAAACAAATAACTCTAACCAATTATAATTTATCAACTGCAGAAACAAAAGTATCTCCTAGTGACCCACGTGCAAATTCAATCATACCACAATTACCTTCTGTATGATGTCTGCAGGATTGAAGAGTGTATGACTCACTGGAGAGAACACCTCAATTCCAGCTACAGAGGCATGGTTCTGTTGAACAACGGTTTAACTTCTTAATATCTTACAATCAATGTCCAAACAAAAGCATATCACTATGCTAATAACAATATAACATCTGGAAACCATTCAGGGAAAACAACTTCGAAGATGACTTTTACCTTAAGTTTAGCGTCTAAGGCTTGATAGTAGGGCTCCGTATCATACTCAAAGCACAGTTTTTTTATGTCCCACTGCACGAAATATAAATAAGATTCAGAAGTATGCGTAGATGTAAACATAGATGGGAACCATCACAATTCTAAAATTACAAGCACTCCACTTGATGAACACATTATCTCAACAAATTAAGATCAATTCTACGAAATTATTGGCCTGAAACTACTCTATAGAGACGCAATGCCATAATAACAGTAGCATAGAATTACAGATCGCGAGAGAGAGAGACGCTACCTCCTTCAAGCAACGAATCACAACCTCGCTGGGTTCACCCTTCAGCACCAACAAACGCGAGCCAAGCTTCCTGAGACTTGAGTTGAGATCGACGAGGCTCTCGAGCAAGAACCGAATACGATTCAACCCGGCCCGAGACGAACCAGGTGAGAAAGCAGTCGGATCGGGCTCCATATAATGAGGATCAATTACGAAAACCGGATAGAGGTAGTTGGAGTTCTTGGCGGAGTACTCGAGGGCCGGGTTGTCATGGATCCGAAGACCCTTTCGGAACCACATGAGAGAGTTCGACCCAGACGCCATTGAAGGGTTTGGGAAGGTGTGGTGCACATAGAGGAGAGAGAAGCGAGCAAAGCACTGAGGTTTGAGCGGTTGAACAAAGTTCCCGCGCTAAATGGGCTTTTGGAAGGGACGTGGTTCGTCTAACGTGCGCTGGGGGGAGTGAGGTGATGAGGTGTTTATTGGTTTAGCAGATTATCGTGCGCGGTGCGCACTTGGCGTAGGCTAGACTGGCAGTTGTGGGTATGATTTGAGAGTCGGTTGAGAAGAAGCCACGTCGTCTGTTTGAAAAGCTAAAAAAGTACTTTCCAGAAAAGAATATTAGAAATACCCGATACGTCATGTCTACAATATTAATAATGGATAAACGAATCACTAAATGAATTCTATTAAAATTCATAACCATTCGATCATGATATACGTAATCATTTTTATGATAAAAAATAAATATATATTTTTTATTTTTTTATTAAATAATTAGACCATATTAGTAACGGTTACACCAAATATTTACATGCAACGATAAAATGGAAAATAAGTATACACTATCAAAAAGTGGATTAAGTAGTAGTCTTTTAGGGGTAAAGTTATAATTTTTTGAGTAAATTATATTTCATCCTCTAAATTATTATNTCTTTATGATAAAAAATAAATATATTTTTTTATTTTTTTATTAAATAATTAGACCATATTAGTAATGGTTACACCAAATATTTACATGCAACGATAAAATGGAAAATAAGTATACACTATCAAAAAGTGGATTAAGTAGTAGTCTTTTAGGGGTAAAGTTATAATTTTTTGAGTAAATTATATTTCATCCTCTAAATTATTATTTTTATTTTATTTATACTTTTAATTATACAATTTATATAATAAAGTAGAACGATTTTGAATTCAAGAGATAAAGAGCTGCTCAGATCGTTTAGAGATTAAAAAAGATATTATCCAACGACTGACGATATTTCAAACTGTTTTAAGCTATTGACGTTTCAGATTGTTTCAATCCGACATACCATATTAGTTCTTGAAAATTTTTTACCACTCAAAACTTTTATTTTTCAAAACTAACATCCCTAAATTTAATTTCTCAACCCAATCAAATTCAAAAATTAAGCNGCTCAGATCGTTTAGAGATTAAAAAAGATATTATCCAACGACTGACGATATTCCAAACTGTTTCAAGCTATTGACGTTTCAGATTGTTTCAATCCGACATACCATATTAGTTCTTGAAAATTTTTTACCACTCAAAACTTTTATTTTCCAAAACTAACATCCCTAAATTTAATTTCTCAACCCAATCAAATTCAAAAATTAAGCGATCTTTCATTCCTGAACTCTGTCTCTATTTCCCTAAAATACAGAATACAACTTTTATCATTATTTTCTTAATTTCATTTCATATGTTAAGGGATCACTTTCTATACTGAGACATTGACTGTCTCTTACACTCTCATATTTCATTATTCTTTTTCCAAACTGAGACACATATCTCCCCAAAATTCTATCCTAATGTAACTGTTTTTTATCTTTACTGTTCATATCACACACATCTTTACTGTATATATATATATATANTATTTCATTATTCTTTTTCCAAACTGAGACACATATCTCCCCAAAATTCTATCTTAATGTAACTGTTTTTTTATCTTTACTGTTCATATCACACACATCTTTACTGTATATATATATATATATATAGTACAAATATCGAAAGCATACTATATCTACATGTTATATCTAAAAAACAATTCATCTAAATTGTCTTTATCAGTAGATAAAATAATGATTTAACTAAATATTTTGTGAAAACACTAAAGTTACCCTTTATTATGTAAATAGACTAAAATATCATCAATTCTTTCCCCATTATGTAGGCATTAGCCAGCCAACAAATTTAATTTCAATCATTATATTATTCCAATAAATTTTTTNAAAATTCATCTAAATTTTGTCTTTATCAGTAGATAAAATAATGATTTAACTAAATATTTTGTGAAAACACTAAAGTTACCCTTTATTATGTAAATAGACTAAAATATCATCAATTCTTTCCCCATTATGTAGGCATTAGCCAGCCAACAAATTTAATTTCAATCATTATATTATTCCAATAAATTTTTTATTTTAAAACGTTGTATTATAACTTTGTTATAATATTAGTTGTCATATTATCACTCATTTGGTTACATAATCAAGTTTTTATAATTTTTATATTTTTTTATTATAATAATTTTTATAGTTAANCTAATGAATTTTTTATTTTAAAACATTGTATTATAACTTTGTTATAATATTAGTTGTCATATTATCACTCATTTGGTTACATAATCAAGTTTTTATAATTTTTATATTTTTTTATTATAATAATTTTTATAGTTAAAAATAATTTTTCTATAATAAAAATTACAATCGATAAAGTCAATGTCAAAATCTCATCAATTTCTAATTCCTCTGCTATCATATGTCCTCCACAACGTCGTTCGACTGCTTCTCACACGTCATACTTCATATATAAAATTTAAAATTATTTGATAAAATTTAATATTAATTGAATAAATTAGATCTTAATTTTGATAAATTTAAATATTAATTTAGTTTTAATTTGATAAAATTAAATATTAATTTAGTATTAACTTGATTGAATTTAATGTTAATTGAATAAATTTGAATGGTGTTTTAATAAAATTGAATGTTCATTTGATGTTAAATTAAAAAAAATGACATTAATTTGATAAGGTTAAATTTTAAATTAATAGAATTTAATATTCTATTTAATAAATTAAATAATTTAATTTAATAAAATTGAATGTTAATTTGATGTTGATTTGATAAATTAATAACTTAATATTAAATAAAATAAATAATATTGATTTGATGAAATGAAATATTAAATTAATATAACTAAATGTTAATTTGATAAAATTAAATATCAATTTTGTGTTGATTTGATGAGATGAGATGAAATGTTAATTTAGTTTAAATTAAATAAAAAAAATTAATTTGATAAAATTGAATATTAAATTGATCAAAATAAACGTTAATATAATAGAACTAAAAGAGAGTGCATTGAAATTTCAGAATCAAGAAAGAGTGTTGTTAGAATTAGGTCTATTTATAAGAGGTGTGAATAAAATTTACCCTATAAAATACTCAGGGTATTTCTATAAATCAACCGTCGCAATTAATGGTGTAACTCGATAATCACTAATAGGGAGTGACAATAAAATTTCAAAATTAGAAGGAGGTGTCATTAAATCTAGACCAAACTACAGGGGATCTGGATGAAATTTTCTCGTATATCTATACAAATCTATATAATAAAATACAAAGGAAGTTGAATTTTATCCCTTATACATTTCCTCATCTAAAACCATCACATCACTTATTTCTATCACATACTCAATCATTTAATATTTGATTAATTTATAATTTAATATAATTTTATTTCAGATATTATTCATATACGATAGTATAGATCTGTTAAAAAAAATTATCGAATTACATATTTTGAAATTTTTTTGTCAATATCTTTAAGAAAATGATGGGTAAAAATAAATTTTGAATGATTTAATCATATAAATGAAGGAAATAAAAATTATTATTTAATTTAGTGATATCGATTTTTTAGGACTCAAATTTTTTGTTCTATCGTGCCCTTCAGGCACAAGTTATGTCTTATAGTTCATTTGATTTGTTGTCAATTTGATACATTATTTTGGCTTGGATTTTAGTTAAAAGTAAACTCGCCTTCTCAAAGCAGTACCGATGGTTACTGAAGATATGTTTTAGGTCTGGAAGTAATAATGATAGTGGTCTTAGTGATGATAGTTAATCTCGAAATTGTAATGGGTGGGTGTTAGTGGGGTAAAACTCTTGGGACAAATTTGTGCAACATAAAATTAACTTAGCTGATGAAATTTGGTTTGAATTGAATAGGAAAATTAATTTAAATAGTTGACTTGGTTAGATTCAATTTTAATTTGAGCACAAAATTTGATTAGTTATCAAAATTTAGGTTAAGTGGTATTAGTGGTAATAGTTTTGTATAGTTGTGTTTTTAGAGGATTTTACTTGAATTCTTTATAGGACTCAAATTTTATGTATTCAGTTTCTCAATTTGATAATGTTAGCGTAGTTAGATTTAATCATAAAAATTTGATCAAGACTAGTTTCCATTGATGACATGCTATCTCACCATGAATATGTTTAAGTATGACATATGAAAAATATCTTTACTTGATANGATGAGATGAAATGTTAATTTAGTTTAAATTAAATAAAAAAAATTAATTTGATAAAATTGAATATTAAATTGATCAAAATAAACGTTAATATAATAGAACTAAAAGAGAGTGCATTGAAATTTCAGAATCAAGAAAGAGTGTTGTTAGAGTTAGGTCTATTTATAAGAGGTGTGAATAAAATTTACCTTATAAAATACTCAGGGTATTTCTATAAATCAACCGTCGCAATTAATGGTATAACTCGATAATCACTAATAGGGAGTGACAATGAAATTTCAAAATTAGAAGGAGGTATCATTAAATCTAGACCAAACTACAGGGGATCTGGATGAAATTTTCTCGTATATCTANTCTATATAATAAATTTTAGGGAAAATTTTAACTGCACCCCCTATAATTTATCATATCTTCAAGGACACCTCCTCTAGTTTCTGAATCTTCAATGACACTCCCTGTCAGATTAAAAATATTAAGTAGAATGTAATTTTATTAAATTGCCTATGATATATTTAAAGACAAACTTTATCCACACCCCTTCTAGATAAACATATCTTCAATAAGACTCCCTCTAGATAAGTATATTTTGAATAAGACCTCATTTGTTTTCTAATTTTTTTTACGTAATTAAATTCAAATCGATTAAAATTCAATTCAAGCTAATTAAAATTAATTTTTTTACATATTAAAACTTGTGCCAATTAAAAATTATAATTTTTTTACGTATTATNAGCTCGCCTTCTCAAAGCAGTACCGATGGTTACTGAAGATATGTTTTAGGTCTGGAAGTGATAATGATAGTGGTCTTAGTGATGATAGTTAATCTCGAAATTGTAATGCGTGGGTGTTAGTGGGGTAAAACTCTTGGGACAAATTTGTGCAACATAAAATTAACTTAGCTGATGAAATTTGGTTTGAATTGAATAGGAAAATTAATTTAAATAGTTGACTTGGTTAGATTCAATTTTAATTTGAGCACAAAATTTGATTAGTTATCNTTAGTCTAAATTTTAATAAATCTAATTTTAATTGACACAAATTTTAATAAAAAAAAATATAANCAGTCTAAATTTTAATAAAAAAAAATATAAATTATAATCGACTAGAAAAAGAATTTTAATTGGCCCTAACAACTCGAATAGAGTTCAAATCGGCTCAAATTTTAATATGTAAAAAACAATTTTAATAGGCTCAATTTTTTTAAATTTATTAATTAGTAANATTCAAATTTTATGTGTTCAGTTTCTCAATTTGATAATGTTAGCGTAGTTAGATTTAATCATGAAAATTTGATCAAGACTAGTTTCCATTGATGACATGCTATCTCACCATGAATATGTTTNACAATTTTAATAGGCTCAATTTTTTTTTAAATTTATTAATTAGTAAATAAAAAATTAGTATTTACTAACAAATTATTTACTAAANAAAATTTTAATAGGCTCAATTTTTTTAAATTTATTAATTAGTAAATAAAAAATTTGTATTTACTAACAAATTATTTACTAAAATTGTTATTTATGATTTTTTTAAAAATTTTAACAGCTCGAATTTTAATAAAATTTTATGTAAAAAAATTATTTGAGGTTATGTAGTGACATTTTTGGTATTTTAGATGAATTTATTTTGTTAGAAATAATAATTTAATGGTAGGAGGTGTTAGTGATGTTTAAATTAAACTAGAAGGGGTGTTGTTGAAGATTCAGAAACTAGAGGGGTGTCTTTGAAGATATGGTAAACTAGAGGGGGTGTCATTAAAATTTTTCCTAAATTTTATTTAAATGCATGACAAATAATGTATAAAGAAAAAAAATTAAAGAAAAGGTGTATTAGAGAGGGTTTAACTCCCAAATTACCGCCTTGTCCAACAACCCACTCCTTGTTTCAAGAAGTCACGTTATGTACTCCTTGTTCGAAGAGGTAAGTTATGTACTCTAACTCTGCCGTTATATATATAAACATAGCAATCAGAAACACGGTCACAACTCTCAATTCTCATTCAGAACTACAGTCTTTCCACAGGATCCAAGAAGCATTCGAAAAAGCTTGTTCTTTTTGAAGGTCGCAACAATCATCAAGGTTAGTAAATGAGTTGTTATTCATAGCTAATCAATTCTATTTCCGATAGTCCATCCAACGATGAATGATTCTTTTCTATCAAGATTCAATCCTGTTATGTTAGTCTAATCAATACAAGTTATTTCAGGTTTACAAAAGTAATGTTACTCGATCGATACATGCATGTCGCTTTATACAGATTTCAATTGTGAAAATTTCTGTCTTCCATATTAAAATGCGTAAATTTTTCAATAACACTGTGAACCTAATTCATTTTAATTTTGTTAACCTAATTTATTAATTAACCCAATCTACCACAACTATTGTATTGGTAGCATGTGTAAGGTTGGTAGCATTTGGTCCCCGATCAATCCAACAACGGTTATTAATTAGGTCAATAAATTAGATCTGTTCTACATATTTGTGGGTAAAAGTGGTTCATACCATGGACAGAGAAAATATAAATTAAATTTCATAACTTACACAGATTAATAATTTTTTGATTTTTCTTGTGACATGCTTGTGAATTTTGTTTGTTTTCGAAGTACAACCAACATGAGATTAACAAAAGGGAGTAAAGTGGAGGTCTTAAGCAGAAAGGAGGGCAGTAGAGGCTCATGGCTTTGTGCTGAAATAATCTCGGGGAATGGCCACACATACATTGTGAGATATGACTGTTTTTCAATGATTGGTGAGGCATTAGTGGAGAGGGTGCCAAGGAAGGACATCAGGCCTTGCCCTCCACCTGTGGAAGGTTCGGATATTTGGGTTCTAGGTGATCATGTGGAGGTTTTTCACATGATGTCCTGGAAGGCTGCTTTAATTGTGAAGGCTTTGGGTGTGAATGATTTCCTAGTTAGGCTACTTGGAGTTTGTCAAGAGTTCAGTGTCCACAAATCTCATCTCAGGGCTCGGCAGTGTTGGATAAACGGGAAATGGATCATTCTAGGGAAGGTAATATTTCATCCAATGTCTGTCTCCTTTTCTTACCTTACATTGCCTTGATTGTCTTGATTTTTCTAAAACTTGCTTTCTTTCATGTGAACAGAAGGCGAGATCATTTGAAAAAGAATGGAGTCATCAACAAATGTTTTGTGAGTGTTCAACACCAATGCTCGAAAAGGTAGATGCATATATATCCCAACAAGAAAAATTGAGTAACAAATATATGCATACTTCTGGTATTGGAATGCCTAGACCCTCTGAAATGGATGCTGATAGGGAAACAGAAACACGAAACATGTTTCATTTTAGCCTTGATTCGGGAACTTCTGCATCTAATGATGCTGATAGTAGTGCATCATCCATGGGTAGTTGTAGTGTTATTAATGGCCATGTTTATTATAAGGTTCCCTTTGGCCTTGGAACAAATCATACTGAAGATGCTGATAGTCAATATTATAGTGACACTGAATCATTTACTGGCCCAATGGGGGCAGGCAATCATATGCTAGAGCTACAATCCTATTGCAGAACTCCTGTCTGTTGAACATAGTTAAGGGATTCTTCTTTCTTTGTTTCCCCTTTGTTTTTTTTTAGCACATATGTTTAATGTTAATTAAGTCAGGGATTTGTAAATAGCCATTTGGAAATTTTGTGGCTTTTAAATTGGTACTCTATTGTTAATGATATCGATGATGAATCAACGTTCATTTATTCGTTCAAGGCTNTATATATAATAAATTTTAGGAAAAATTTTAACTGCACCCCCTATAATTTATCATATCTTCAAGGACACCTTCTCTAGTTTCTGAATCTTCAATGACACTCCCTGTCAGATTAAAAATATTAAGTAGAATGTAATTTTATTAAATTGCCTATGATATATTTAAAGACAAACTTTATCCACACCCCTTCTAGATAAACATATCTTCAATAAGACTCCCTCTAGATAAGTATATTTTGAATAAGACCTCATTTGTTTTCTAATTTTTTTTACGTAATTAAATTCAAATCGATTAAAATTCAATTCAAGCTAATTAAAATTAATTTTTTTACATATTAAAACTTGTGCCAATTAAAAATTATAATTTTTTTACGTATTATAATTTGGGCTAATTAAAATTTTGTTTGAGCCAATTAAAAATTATTTTTAATCGATTCAAATCAAATTTTAATTAATTCGCATTGAATTTTAATTAGTCTAAATTTTAATAAATCTAATTTTAATTGACACAAATTTTAATAAAAAAAAATATAAATTATAATCGACTAGAAAAAGAATTTTAATTGGCCCTAACAACTCGAATAGAGTTCAAATCGGCTCAAATTTTAATATGTAAAAAACAATTTTAATAGGCTCAATTTTTTTAAATTTATTAATTAGTAAATAAAAAATTTGTATTTACTAACAAATTATTTACTAAAATTGTTATTTATGATTTTTTTAAAAATTTTAACAGCTCGAATTTTAATAAAATTTTATGTAAAAAAATTATTTGAGGTTATGTAGTGACATTTTTGGTATTTTAGATGAATTTATTTTGTTAGAAATAATAATTTAATGGTAGGAGGTGTTAGTGATGTTTAAATTAAACTAGAAGGGGTGTTGTTGAAGATTCAGAAACTAGAGGGGTGTTCTTGAAGATATGGTAAACTAGAGGGGGTGTCATTAAAATATTTCCTAAATTTTATTTAAATGCATGACAAATAATGTATAAAGAAAAAAAATTAAAGAAAAGGTGTATTAGAGAGGGTTTAACTCCCAAATTACCGCCTTGTCCAACAACCCACTCCTTGTTTCAAGAAGTCACGTTATGTACTCCTTGTTCGAAGAGGTAAGTTATGTACTCTAACTCTGCCGTTATATATATAAACATAGCAATCAGAAACACGGTCACAACTCTCAATTCTCATTCAGAACTACAGTCTTTCCACAGGATCCAAGAAGCATTCGAAAAAGCTTGTTCTTTTTGAAGGTCGCAACAATCATCAAGGTTAGTAAATGAGTTGTTATTCATAGCTAATCAATTCTATTTCCGATAGTCCATCCAACGATGAATGATTCTTTTCTATCAAGATTCAATCCTGTTATGTTAGTCTAATCAGTACAAGTTATTTCAGGTTTACAAAAGTAATGTTACTCGATCGATACATGCATGTCGCTTTATACAGATTTCAATTGTGAAAATTTCTGTCTTCCATATTAAAATGCGTAAATTTTTCAATAACACTATGAACCTAATTCATTTTAATTTTGTTAACCTAATTTATTAATTAACCCAATCTACCACAACTATTGTATTGGTAGCATGTGTAAGGTTGGTAGCATTTGGTCCCCGATCAATCCAACAACGGTTATTAATTAGGTCAATAAATTAGATCTGTTCTACATATTTGTGGGTAAAAGTGGTTCATACCATGGACAGAGAAAATATAAATTAAATTTCATAACTTACACAGATTAATAATTTTTTGATTTTTCTTGTGACATGCTTGTGAATTTTGTTTGTTTTCGAAGTACAACCAACATGAGATTAACAAAAGGGAGTAAAGTGGAGGTCTTAAGCAGAAAGGAGGGCAGTAGAGGCTCATGGCTTTGTGCTGAAATAATCTCGGGGAATGGCCACACATACATTGTGAGATATGACTGTTTTTCAATGATTGGTGAGGCATTAGTGGAGAGGGTGCCGAGGAAGGACATCAGGCCTTGCCCTCCACCTGTGGAAGGTTCGGATATTTGGGTTCTAGGTGATCATGTGGAGGTTTTTCACATGATGTCCTGGAAGGCTGCTTTAATTGTGAAGGCTTTGGGTGTGAATGATTTCCTAGTTAGGCTACTTGGAGTTTGTCAAGAGTTCAGTGTCCACAAATCTCATCTCAGGGCTCGGCAGTGTTGGATAAACGGGAAATGGATCATTCTAGGGAAGGTAATATTTCATCCAATGTCTGTCTCCTTTTCTTACCTTACATTGCCTTGATTGTCTTGATTTTTCTAAAACTTGCTTTCTTTCATGTGAACAGAAGGCGAGATCATTTGAAAAAGAATGGAGTCATCAACAAATGTTTTGTGAGTGTTCAACACCAATGCTCGAAAAGGTAGATGCATATATATCCCAACAAGAAAAATTGAGTAACAAATATACTTCTGGTATTGGAATGCCTAGACCCTCTGAAATGGATGCTGATAGGGAAACAGAAACACGAAACATGTTTCATTTTAGCCTTGATTCGGGAACTTCTGCATCTAATGATGCTGATAGTAGTGCATCATCCATGGGTAGTTGTAGTGTTATTAATGGCCATGTTTATTATAAGGTTCCCTTTGGCCTTGGAACAAATCATACTGAAGATGCTGATAGTCAATATTATAGTGACACTGAATCATTTACTGGCCCAATGGGGGCAGGCAATCATATGCTAGAGCTACAATCCTATTGCAGAACTCCTGTCTGTTGAACATAGTTAAGGGATTCTTCTTTCTTTGTTTCCCCTTTGTTTTTTTTTAGCACATATGTTTAATGTTAATTAAGTCAGGGATTTGTAAATAGCCATTTGGAAATTTTGTGGCTTTTAAATTGGTACTCTATTGTTAATGATATCGATGATGAATCAACGTTCATTTATTCGTTCAAGGCTTTTCTCATAGATTTCCCTTTAAGCTAACTGTTTAATTCCATTTAGTTTCCTTCTTTGCATATTTACCATAAGTCACTGTGATTTATTTCCTGCTTTCAGTTGTTGTGGCATAATATAAACATCCAGCAGCTTGTGTGCTATAAGTCTGCGTGTAGAGAATGTTCTGATAGGTTTCTCAGATTGAACTTCTGTAGCAGAATTTGTACACAATTGTGGTCATTCAAAAGTTCGAGTTTGGTCTACCAAATTTGCTATACTTAGGCATTGATGCTAGATCTTGGTGATCAACATTGCGCAGAAACCTGGGCACAATGATGCATTGTTGCTAGAAATTGTTGCCGCGCTCTCCACCATCCTTAAACCAAAGGGCATATGGGCTTGTCAAGTTAATTGTTATGGGTGTTTTTGATGGCTACCTTGTTGCCGACTGGGCCAGCTTGGTGAGGTTACTGACACCCTTTACCCCAATGGAAGGCTAATGATCTTGAGGCTTTTTCTGTAAGTCTAGGTAAATGACATCAAGAATGGTAGACTTGCCTTGTTTTCCATGTTTGGTTGCTTTGTTGAGGCTACTGTGACATGAAAGTGGAGGTTCACGGTAGAGCTTTGCTGACACAGTTGGCAGCGCCACCAGGGCTTATGCTACAAGCTTTATGGCCTGCCGGAAATTTTATTAAATAAGAGAGATTGTTGCATTCAGGTAGTTTGATGAGATTGTTGTGAACAAAACCCGAGAGTGTAATGTGAATTTTGTTTATTGTTAGTGGATCTCCTTGCGCTTTTTCTTTGGCTGCAAATCTTATTACTCTGTTCTTGATGCCTAAGAACATTGCACCCACAATAAACCAGAGAATTTCAAGCAGCTACTATGTGTCTGACCTCTACAGTAGCAAAACTTGAAGCCATTTTACATTGTACACTTCCCATATGAGGAGAGTTAACTTCAAGTCTGAATGAATGCACAGTATTTCCTCTTCATTTTATTTTTTCTTAGAATTTGAATTTGCTTAATTACAACATAAAGTTTTATCTAATCTTATTCTACCACATGCCTCGTATGACTAACTCTCCACCCCTCTAATTAACTACCACTCCTTTAAATTTTTTAAAGAATATTTGTTTGTTCTCCATAATTACTATAATTCTTTATATGGAATATCCCAATTGATGGGGTGGAAAAATGTAGAAGAATTGGGGAGGATAGTAAATTTTGTGACTCACTGGTCCGCCACTACTTTTTACCTGAGAAACGTCTCTTCGAAATCAAGTGCACACGGCTTCTGTTACTATAGGTCTAGAAATGATGAGATGTACATAAACTCATGCCTACTTACAAAATTGTGTTTTTACTTTTCTATTCATTGCAACAGAACACTGAGAACCATTAGTAATGTTTAACCGATACTACATTTACAAAATTTGATCTGGTTAAATTTTAGTCCTCATTTACAGTTTGGGTAAAATATATAAATTGGTCTCCAAACTAAGCACTTGTGTCAGTTTGGTCCATTCAAAAACGGCAATTGAAATTTACTAATAGAGATCGTCACATGTATCTCACTTGATCACACTTAAAACACATTTGTTGAAAAATTTTGGAACAAAAATGACAAAAACTATAAATTTGAAGGACCAAAATGATCCAAATAACAAATTTAAGGGACCAAAGTTACCCCTCAAGTGAACATCCNGACAATTGAAATTTACTAATAGAGATTGTCACATGTATCTCACTTGATCACACTTAAAACACATTTGTTGAAAATTTTTGGAACAAAAATGACAAAAACTATAAATTTGAAGGACCAAAAATGATCCAAATAACAAATTTAAGGGACCAAAGTTACCCCTCAAGTGAACATCCTGTTAGTCAATTCAAACTGCTATTTTTTATTAAAACAAAATGACACAAATTAAAAAGTTGAGGGACTAAATTGACACAATTCAAAGATTAGGGATCAAACTGACGCAAACTTCAAAAGTTGAGACCGGTCCACTAGAAACTTCAAAAGCCCAGTTGATTTGAACCCAAATTACAAACCATAAGCCCATAAGTAGTGCAACCTATTTGAGTTAGCCCAAATTGCCGCCTTGGNGGGACTATCAATGTATTTTATCCTTCACGTGACCGGTCCACTAGAAACTTCAAAAGCCCAGTTGATTTGAACCCAAATTACAAACCATAAGCCCATAAGTAGTGCAACCTATTTGAGTTAGCCCAAATTGCCGCCTTGGGCCACAAGTAACACAATCCTTGTTCGAACAGGTCACGCGTGTACTTTGCCGCATCCTATACAAAACATGAAAGCAAAAACATTTTTATTTCAATTTTCAATTCTTATTTTGTGCCGTACTCTTTTCAATCATAGTATCCGAGAAGAGCCTCCAAGAAGTATTTGCAGCAAAGCTTGCGGTTTTTTCGAAGGTCCCAAGAATCATCAAGGTTAGTAATTTCTCTTCTTTCCGTTGTATTTCCAATTTTTTATTTTGGCTATGATTGCTTCTTTTTTTTTTTTCATCAAGATTCAATCTCGTAACGTAGTTCACGTTTCAGATTTAATTTAACATAATCGATTGATTTGTAGTTGTCTATTAGTGATTTTAGTCATGAAAATTTCTTTTATGGTGTTTGTTTCATATGTATTTTAAGATGTCACGGTTGAATTCAATCAATATATCTTTATGATTTTTTAAGATTACTTATAACTTTTAGCCTAGGGATAGGCAATTCTTCGTGCTGCATTAAAGACATGATTTCTGGAACATGTGCTCAATCTTTTAGTTTAATTATAGATTCCCAGAATTTCCTTATTAACCTGTGTAGGATTTATAATGTTTTGATGTCTCTTCTGACAGGTTTGTGGTTCTGAAAGTACAATCATCATGAGATTAACAAAAGGGAGTAAAGTGGAGGTATTAAGCAGAAAGGAAGTCTGGAAAGGCTCATGGCTTTCTGCTGAAATAATCTCAGGGAATGGCCACACATACAGTGTGACATATGACTGTTTTCCCATGACTAGCGAGGCATTCGTCGAGAGGGTGCCTAGGAAGGACATCAGGCCTTGCCCTCCACTTGCCAAAGGTTCTGATAATTGGTTTCCGGGTGATCATGTCGAGGTGTTTGATAATATGTCTTGGAAGGCAGCTTCAATTGTGAAAACTGGGGGTGTGAATACTTTCCTAGTTAGGCTGCTTGGAGTTTGTCAGGAGCTCATTGTCCACAAATCTCTCCTCAGGGCTAGACAGTGTTGGATAAACGGGAAATGGCTTGTTCTAGGCAAGGTATACATCTCATCCAATATCTGTTTATTTTTCTTTCCTTATGTTGCCTATTGTATTGATTTTTTTCTGGAATTTTGCTTTTTATTCATGTTCAGAGGGCAAGAAGAGTTGAAAAAGAATGGAGCCATCAACAAATGTTTCCTAAACATTCAACACCAATGCTCAAAAAGGTGGTTGCATACACATCCCCGCAAGGAAAATTGAGTGACGAATATAGGCATTCTTCGCGTATTGGAATGCCTAGCTGCTTTGAAATGATGGATGCCAGTAGGGAAACAGAAACACGAAACAGGTTCGATTTTAGTCATGATTGGGAAACTTCTGCATCTGATGATACTAATAGTGGTGCATCATCCATGGCTAGTTGTAGTGTTATTAATGGCAATGTTTTTTATAAGGTTCCCTATAGCTTTGAAACAAATCATAGTGAAGATGCTGAGATTCAATATTATAGTGACGCTGAATCATTTACAGGAGATCATAGGCTAGAGCTACAATCTTATGGTAGGACTCCTGTTTGTTAAACATAGTTAAAGGGTTCTTCTTTCTTTGTATATTTTCCCATTGTTTTTTTAACACACGTTTATAAAATCTTACCCTCTTGTTAATAATTTTGAGAATGAATCAGTGCTTATTTATTCTTTCAATTCTTTGCAAACTCGCCTTTATGCAATTGTGCTGCATTTCGTTTTTGCCTATTTTACCAAAATGCAGCGTCTTGTGGTCTAATAATGTGTGGAGAGAATGTCCTGATTAGTTTTTCAGATTGAATTTTGGCTACAGAATTTTTTTGCAAATATTTTGAACAAGTACGAGTTTGGACTACCAAATTGTCCTATCCTCTGGCTTTGATGCAAGATCTTGGTGATCCTCATTTTGCAAAATCCTGGGAACAATGATGCATTGTTGTTAGAAATCGGTGGTGTTCTCTCTGCTTCTGGTTAACCTAAAGGGCATATAAGCTTGTCAAGTTATCTTGACTGGTGCTGCTGAGGGCTACCGTGTGGCTAGTGAGCCGCTTGGTGAGGATACTGATAGAATTTACCCGGTGGGAAGCTTCCACTGACTTGGGGCTTGCTGAACTGACGACCCTGAGGCTTATGCTGTAATTCAAATGTGAAGGATACCAAGAATGGTAGAATTGCCATATATGGTTTATTAATTTGTTGACATTGCTTTATGCTAATGAAGATTTTTGTGCATTAATGGATAGTACAATGTGAATTTTGTGTATCAGTGGTGGATATCTCTGGTTACTCTTTTCTCAATGCCTTAGTTGCAACACTAACATTAGTGGGTTACAATAATTTCAGTAATCAAAGTTTGTAATAGCTCTTTAATTTTTTTTTTCTAAAGTGACAGCGTAGTTCTAGCTCAGGGACTTGTTTTGTTACATATGGTTGATGTGGTGCATTGCATGGGTTTGAAGTTTTGCTGGATTTGTGTGTTTTGGCAGCCGTTCTGACTTTATGGAGAGCTATTCTCCATACCCCTTTGGTTTTTTGCTTCACTTATCTCCTTTTTAATTAGGAATATCAAAATTCGAACTCGAGGCATCCAGTACTCTATACTTGATAAAGATTATCTCGTTTTCATACCTGATGTACAAGACTCTAGTTTATAGAGATGTATGAAAAAAGTAAATCATGATTAACAGCCTTACCTCTAATATTAATAAAAGCTAGTGACCTTGTGGGCTTCAAAATTTTATATAAATTGACAATTACTTAATTTCATACAAACAAGTATGCAATTAAAAAAGAATCGTTAAAAACATTCTTCAAGAAATGAAAAAAATTATGAACTAGCCTAATGAAATAAAACTACATATTAATGGAAAATATAATAAGAAAAATAGACAAAGTATATATGATTCAGCTCTGAAATATTTCGTACCAATATGCAGGCACATGGAATCACAATTTTTGGAAGATGATGGGTGCACCATATTGTGGATAAAGAAGCATCAGAACTGCAGGAGCATGTTGGTAGGTGGGTGCAAGATCAAATGAGAAACGTTGCAAGATCATGGCAATTGCTAATTTCGCCTGCAAAATTGCTAGATTTTGCCCGATGCATCCGCGGGCCCCGACCCCAAATGGAATGAATGCCATTGGATACTTCGCAGCGTGGGCCACACCATAAGCGAATCGTGCTGGATTAAATTCAGTCACGTCGTCGCCCCACAGTCCCGGATCATGATGGACGGCCAGGATCGGAATTAGGAGTTCGGTCCCACGAGGGATTTTCAGACTTCCAAGTTGTGCATCGACTTTGGTCCGTCGAATTGCTGCCACGGCTGGAGGGTACAACCTTAGTGATTCATTCAGTATCATTCCCAACTGCATGTAAGAAAATTGAATTAATATTATTACTACACACTACGGACCTTGTATTATCACCTAGCTCTCACTTAATATCTCGTTAAATATTTTTTAAGCCCCCAATAATTAGTTTTATTATCTTCAAAATGCCCTTCATAAATTGTATTTGATGATTTCTAAAGTTGTCCTGCTTGTGGTAGTAATTCCTTCGAACCGATATTACTAGAGGAGCTGATTTTGAATTTGTCCTCTGTGGTTTTGTGATGATGGACTCAACCATCTCAAGTCAATAGTTATGATTCAAATTGAACATTTTATAACAGGTGAAAACCTCAAGATAATGTCTTGGAGGTTATTACACCTGATCGCCCCTAACCACCCTTTAAACAAGCAATATATATACACACTAAGGTTCTAGATTTCCTTCTTTCACATCGTGCATCATTCTAAAATACAAAAAATTATATCTCTAATTTTTAGTAAAAAGACAAAGTAGTGTTCATGAAGAGAAATCATTTGATTACGTCGCATTGTTCTTCTTTTTTTGTTTTTTGTTTTTCTTCTTGTTCTTATTCTTATTCTTATTATTATTATTATTATTATAATGTTTGATTAACCGTTCAACTCATGTTTTCTCGAACTCACGACCGTAGCACAATTCTCCAATATAGACAAACACTTGGATAGCTTTTTAATGAAGACAAAGATGTTACTTTTTTGATTGCTTCTAACACATGCAGAAGGTAACAAAAACAAGTGTCTAATTAGTTTTTAGTGTTTACCGTCTTAAGCTTCCCAACATCATCTTTACTTGGGATATCACGTGCTCCACAAACCCTAACAACCTCCTCACGTGCCAGTTCTTGCCATCGAGGGTGCATTGCTAGGAGAACGGTGGTCCAGGTTAGCAGATTCGCCGTCGTGTGTTTTCCGGCGAAGAAGAAGGTCTTGCATTCTTCAACAATATCATGAACGGTGATGGGAGGACTTGTTTGGTTTGTTCCCGTTAAGCTCGCTTTGATCATGAGTTCTAATAAATCATTTGGACATTCGTCTGACACCACCATGTTGCTTGAGTACTTTTTAATCCTTTGATTGATGAGCTTCAACAAAGATTTTCTAATACCTGTTTCCAATCTCCAAGAATTTCTGTTCTTTTTGGTCGGTAAAAACCTGAAACACAAATCTAACAATAATTAATACATGTTATCCAGAAAATGTAATTAACTGTACCTAGACAGAATGAAATTAAACCACAACTAAATTACTTTTGAGTTGCTACCAAACTAGTGTAGTTAGACTCTCTTTTTTCTTCAAAANTATTATTATTATTATTATAATGTTTGATTAACCGTTCAACTCATGTTTTCTCGAACTCACGACCGTAGCACAATTCTCCAATATAGACAAACACTTGGATAGCTTTTTAATGAAGACAAAGATGTTACTTTTTTGATTGCTTCTAACACATGCAGAAGGTAACAAAAACAAGTGTCTAATTAGTNCCAGTACTCTATACTTGATAAAAATTATCTCGTTTTCATACCTGATATACAAGACTCTAGTCTATAGAGATGTATGAAAAAAGTAAATCATGATTAACAGCCTTACCTCTAATATTAANCGAGTACTCTATACTTGATAAAGATTATCTCGTTTTCATACCTGATGTACAAGACTCTAGTTTATAGAGATGTATGAAAAAAGTAAATCATGATTAACAGCCTTACCTCTAATATTAANAATAATCCGAAATCGTTCAAATCACATAGACTCGTGATTACAAGATAAAGTTGGGATACGTGTAATCAGCCATAAATGGTACCTATAACCGGGGATGAAGACTTTCTGAAATGCCTCGGTGGCATAAACCATTTGTTGTGCTTGTAATTCGAAAATTGCTCTTCCATCTTCATAGCTGCTCCCAAAGGCTGTACGCGTGATGATTTCTTCTGCCAAAGTTTCAAAACATTCTGATACTTCAATTTCCACATTGCCTTCATAGGACTTTGCCGACCATTTGTCCAACATCTTGGCCATACTCTTCCTCATCATGGGTATCATTAACTATCCCAAAATCAAATAAAAACCCTNAATAAAAGCTAGTGACCTTGTGGGCTTCAAAATTTTATATAAATTGACAATTACTTAATTTCATACAAACAAGTATGCAATTAAAAAAGAATCGTTAAAAACATTCTTCAAGAAATGAAAAAAATTATGAACTAGCCTAATGAAATAAAACTACATATTAATGGAAAATATAATAAGAAAAATAGACAAAGTATATATGATTCAGCTCTGAAATATTTCGTACCAATATGCAGGCACATGGAATCACAATTTTTGGAAGATGATGGGTGCACCATATTGTGGATAAAGAAGCATCAGAACTGCAGGAGCATGTTGGTAGGTGGGTGCAAGATCAAATGAGAAACGTTGCAAGATCATGGCAATTGCTAATTTCGCCTGCAAAATTGCTAGATTTTGCCCGATGCATCCGCGGGCCCCGACCCCAAATGGAATGAATGCCATTGGATACTTCGCAGCGTGGGCCACACCATGAGCGAATCGTGCTGGATTAAATTCAGTCACGTCGTCGCCCCACAGTCCCGGATCATGATGGACGGCCAGGATCGGAATTAGGAGTTCGGTCCCACGAGGGATTTTCAGACTTCCAAGTTGTGCATCGACTTTGGTCCGTCGAATTGCTGCCACGGCTGGAGGGTACAACCTTAGTGATTCATTCAGTATCATTCCCAACTGCATGTAAGAAAATTGAATTAATATTATTACTACACACTACGGACCTTGTATTATCACCTAGCTCTCACTTAATATCTCGTTAAATATTTTTTAAGCCCCCAATAATTAGTTTTATTATCTTCAAAATGCCCTTCATAAATTGTATTTGATGATTTCTAAAGTTGTCCTGCTTGTGGTAGTAATTCCTTCGAACCGATATTACTAGAGGAGCTGATTTTGAATTTGTCCTCTGTGGTTTTGTGATGATGGACTCAACCATCTCAAGTCAATAGTTATGATTCAAATTGAACATTTTATAACAGGTGAAAACCTCAAGATAATGTCTTGGAGGTTATTACACCTGATCGCCCCTAACCACCCTTTAAACAAGCAATATATATACACACTAAGGTTCTAGATTTCCTTCTTTCACATCGTGCATCATTCTAAAATACAAAAAATTATATCTCTAATTTTTAGTAAAAAGACAAAGTAGTGTTCATGAAGAGAAATCATTTGATTACGTCGCATTGTTCTTCTTTTTTTGTTTTTTGTTTTTCTTCTTGTTCTTATTCTTATTCTTATTATTATTATTATTATTATAATGTTTGATTAACCGTTCAACTCATGTTTTCTCGAACTCACGACCGTAGCACAATTCTCCAATATAGACAAACACTTGGATAGCTTTTTAATGAAGACAAAGATGTTACTTTTTTGATTGCTTCTAACACATGCAGAAGGTAACAAAAACAAGTGTCTAATTAGTTTTTAGTGTTTACCGTCTTAAGCTTCCCAACATCATCTTTACTTGGGATATCACGTGCTCCACAAACCCTAACAACCTCCTCACGTGCCAGTTCTTGCCATCGAGGGTGCATTGCTAGGAGAACGGTGGTCCAGGTTAGCAGATTCGCCGTCGTGTGTTTTCCGGCGAAGAAGAAGGTCTTGCATTCTTCAACAATATCATGAACGGTGATGGGAGGACTTGTTTGGTTTGTTCCCGTTAAGCTCGCTTTGATCATGAGTTCTAATAAATCATTTGGACATTCGTCTGACACCACCATGTTGCTTGAGTACTTTTTAATCCTTTGATTGATGAGCTTCAACAAAGATTTTCTAATACCTGTTTCCAATCTCCAAGAATTTCTGTTCTTTTTGGTCGGTAAAAACCTGAAACACAAATCTAACAATAATTAATACATGTTATCCAGAAAATGTAATTAACTGTACCTAGACAGAAGGAAATTAAACCACAACTACATTACTTTTGAGTTGCTACCAAACTAGTGTAGTTAGACTCTCTTTTTTCTTCAAAATAATCCGAAATCGTTCAAATCACATAGACTCGTGATTACAAGATAAAGTTGGGATACGTGTAATCAGCCATAAATGGTACCTATAACCGGGGATGAAGACTTTCTGAAATGCCTCGGTGGCATAAACCATTTGTTGTGCTTGTAATTCGAAAATTGCTCTTCCATCTTCATAGCTGCTCCCAAAGGCTGTACGCGTGATGATTTCTTCTGCCAAAGTTTCAAAACATTCTGATACTTCAACTTCCACATTGCCTTCATAGGACTTTGCCGACCATTTGTCCAACATCTTGGCCATACTCTTCCTCATCATGGGTATCATTAACTATCCCAAAATCAAATAAAAACCCTCATAAGTAATGAGATATGTGTGTGTATCAATTGTCTATCTATATAATAAAATAACTTATAATTCAAATTTCAAAAATAAACAAAATGACTTTTGTTATTCGCGGTTAAGATCGTTTTAAATCTTACTTTAAGGTTAATCTAACGGCTAAATTAACGCCCTCACTTTAATAGCAAAAATAGGCCCTAAGGGTGTGTTTGGAGTGATTTTTTAAAAATACTTTTAGAAATTATTTTTCATAAATATTTAAAAAAAAAATAGTGTTTGAAACCGTCTCACCACTACCTCTACCACCATCACCCCCGTCGCCGCTGCCACTGCAGCCGTCACCACCACCGCCACCACCACGGCTGTCGCCACCACCACCCCCGCCCCCATTGCCACCCACCACAATCATCACCATCTTCTATCATCACTACTGTCGCTCACCACCTCTCACCCCCACTACAAACTGCTAATTAATTCATTTATTTCTTCTCTATGTTTGTGATTTGATTTTGAATATGAATACAAATATGTTTATTATTTATTATTTTTTATTACTCTCTGTCTTCGATCACAGGTAATAGCTAGTGATTATATATGTGAGAGACGACGACAGTGTTCTATATGTTGGCAATTTTGGATATTATAGATGGACTTACTTTGAGATTTTCTATGTGAAATGTGGGTGTGATAATCTTTCTGTGGTAAGCCCATTTCTGTCCGTTGAGGGTTAACAAACCATCACCTTCAAGCTTTCTAACGTGTGGTGGCGACTCATTTTTCTCGAAGAACTCTGACTTCAAAATGAAAATTTCTCTGATGAGACTTGGATCAGAGATTATTAGACGAGCCGTAGGTCCAAACCATACAAGAAGGTTTGCACCTGCAAGGAGCCATACATTCTACGTCACAAATGATTTAGAGAGATATAGTNTGTTTTTCTTCTTGTTCTTATTCTTATTCTTATTCTTATTCTTATTATTATAATAATAATGTTTGATTAACCGTTCAACTCATGTTTTCTCGAACTCACGACCATAGCACAATTCTCCAATATAGACAAACACTTGGATAGCTTTTTAATGAAGACAAAGATGTTACTTTTTTGATTGCTTCTAACACATGCAGAAGGTAACAAAAACAAGTGTCTAATTAGTTTTTAGTGTTTACCGTCTTAAGCTTCCCAACATCATCTTTACTTGGGATATCACGTGCTCCACAAACCCTAACAACCTCCTCACGTGCCAGTTCTTGCCATCGAGGGTGCATTGCTAGGAGAACGGTGGTCCAGGTTAGCAGATTCGCCGTCGTGTGTTTTCCGGCGAAGAAGAAGGTCTTGCATTCTTCAACAATATCATGAACGGTGATGGGAGGACTTGTTTGGTTTGTTCCCGTTAAGCTCGCTTTGATCATGAGTTCTAATAAATCATTTGGACATTCGTCTGACACCACCATGTTGCTTGAGTACTTTTTAATCCTTTGATTGATGAGCTTCAACAAAGATTTTCTAATACCTGTTTCCAATCTCCAAGAATTTCTGTTCTTTTTGGTCGGTAAAAACCTGAAACACAAATCTAACAATAATTAATACATGTTATCCAGAAAATGTAATTAACTGTACCTAGACAGAAGGAAATTAAACCACAACTACATTACTTTTGAGTTGCTACCAAACTAGTGTAGTTAGACTCTCTTTTTTCTTCAAAATAATCCGAAATCGTTCAAATCACATAGACTCGTGATTACAAGATAAAGTTGGGATACGTGTAATCAGCCATAAATGGTACCTATAACCGGGGATGAAGACTTTCTGAAATGCCTCGGTGGCATAAACCATTTGTTGTGCTTGTAATTCGAAAATTGCTCTTCCATCTTCATAGCTGCTCCCAAAGGCTGTACGCGTGATGATTTCTTCTGCCAAAGTTTCAAAACATTCTGATACTTCAATTTCCACATTGCCTTCATAGGACTTTGCCGACCATTTGTCCAACATCTTGGCCATACTCTTCCTCATCATGGGTATCATTAACTATCCCAAAATCAAATAAAAACCCTCATAAGTAATGAGATATGTGTGTGTATCAATTGTCTATCTATATAATAAAATAACTTATAATTCAAATTTCAAAAATAAACAAAATGACTTTTGTTATTCGCGGTTAAGATCGTTTTAAATCTTACTTTAAGGTTAATCTAACGGCTAAATTAACGCCCNTTTAGATGAAGCCCTCAACGACAAAGCCACAAGCTCCTTTATGTTGCCTATGAAGAAATGATATTTAGGTCCTTTGATTCCTTGCTTACAGAAGTGTTGTTTAATTCTTCTAGGTCTCCACCAAAAGTAGAACAGAGCTTTAAACAAGAGCAACAGCAGAATATATGAAATGAAAAGAAACAAAAACCAGTTGAAGTAGTCCTCCATACTTCCTTCCTCAACAATGGTTTCCTCTCAAAATGGACACAGCTTTCTTCTTCTTATCTGTCTTCGAGTTTGCACTTTGAGCTAGAGAGAGAGTAAATATATAGGAAACAAAATAAGCCATAATACTAATAGTTGGAAACAAAATAAACTATAATCCTATTAGACACCTTTTATGGAGACTCAAACTCTTGCCCAATTTTGAGTTAAAAAAAAGGTAAAAAATTTTGATTTAGTATAGACATCTCTAATGAAAAAATTCAAATTTAAAAAAAGAGAAATCATTTTTAAACGAAGACAAACTCATATTTAAAAAAGAGTATATACGACTATTAAATCTTTAAAAGAAGGTGTNTGATGGAGACTGAAACTCTTGCCCAATTTTGAGTTAAAAAAAAGGTAAAAAATTTTGATTTGGTATAGACCTCTCTAATGAAAAAATTCAAATTTAAAAAAAGAGAAATCATTTTTAAACGAAAACAAACTCATATTTAAAAAAGAGTATATACGACTATTAAATCTTTAAAAGAAGGTGTAATTTAATCATTGAGTTTTTCTTTAATTTAGGTTTAAAAGAGGGTTTCACTTCATTTGATATAAATATGAGTTTAACATTGGAGAAAATTTTAAGAATTATTTACTCTTTTTAAAAAAAATTTACAAAAAAAAAGTTACAAAAAAAAAATTAAGAGCCGAAGACACCCTTAGAATTTGAAAATGAAATAAAATAAATTATAATCCTAATAGAATGTGAAAATAAAAATAAAAAAATTGAATGCTAATCAGAAAAGGAAATAAAATAAAGAATACTCCCAATTAACCATGAAACAAAACTTGGAAACAAAATAAACATGAATGCAAAATGAATAAAGGGAAATTATTTTTAAATTTTTGACACCCAAAACATCGGTTGGATGTTTTTGACCCACAGCAATTGGTGCAGATAATCCCCTAAAAAAATAATAATAGGAAATTGATTTCAAAATGAAATAATCCTTATTGTCTGCGAGGGAGGAGTAAATATTCACTGTTACGGCGATATCGTGTTAATAAGTTGAACCCCACTTGTGTAATTATTTGTTTACATGGAAAAACATTTGGAAGTTNTAAGAAATAGTTCAAGTAATAATAGAGATGAGTTATAAATTTAAATATCTTGATTTCGAATTTTAATAATCTCTTGGGGTTAGGCTATGAAAAATTTATTTCTTATAAATATTTTAAACTTGACATAGATGATTTATTTTTGACCAAATTGAAAAGATGATTAATCAAATATATGTAAGTTGATCAGAACACTCGCCGTTAAAACAGAAAAACAAAAGAGTTGATAAATGGGCGTTGACAGAAGCAAAAGGCGAGTCAGAATGATCTAAGGGAGGGAGAGTAGAGAGACGGTTCCTAAGGTTGTGGCTCCCAGCTTCTTCCTTTGTTAAAAAAAGAAATGATTTCTGGATCAGAAGAGGAGGCACAAAAAGGGTTTGGAATTTGGAAGGTTGCTCTTCAATTGTTGGATGCGGGAACAAGACTGTCTATTTTATTGCACCTTGTTGCGGTTTTAGCGTGGGGGCTATGCCTGTTTTGTCCCAACCATAGGTGGCCCATGCTAGGGCACTTCCCCCTAATCTTGTCTTAATAGTTCCAAAACATATTGGGGCCATTTTCACCTCAATGGTCTTCCAAATCCCTCACAAACACATATAATCTTTGTTTATGGATGTGTGGTCGTTAGTTTTGGAATTTGGGTGCCTCATTCCAATGTGAACATTGAATTAGACAGAAGCCGAGCATTATTCTCAATTCAACTCAACAGAATCTCCTTCAAAATGTTAGAGCACTATAAGAAAAGATTATATGAACTCACCTAGCCAACGCCCTCTCTCTCTCCGGCACATTACCCTTTCTCTGAACTCTCTTTTGAAATCATCGCCTCCCTCTCCGATAGCCTCTCTCTCTGAATTTTTTCGCCACAGCAGCTCTGGTGTTATTAAATTCTCCTACATAGATCTTATTCCATCATTGTTCTGCCAAGAATAATTAGTGAATCTAAATAAAAAAAACATATCGCAAAAGATATTCAACACGTCTATATTTTTGACTTCTCTTGTGCTAGGTTGAAGCCAAGCATGATACATGATACATGTTAGTGGTCAATTAATTAGGCCCAGATCTGTTAACATGATCCTCATGCAGAAGCTTATTCCGAGAGGGGGACCCTTTTGGGTGTGATTGCATGTGCTTCAGTCCACTGACTTTACAAATTATTATTGTTTCCNTTTATTTGAACCCTAAATTAACATGATCCTCATGCAGAAGCTTATTCCGAGAGGGGGACCCTTTTGGGTGTGATTGCATGTGCTTCTGTCCACTGACTTTACAAATTATTATTGTTTCCTTTGAAAACACAACATCGATCTACGTACTGTAATTGGAGTTTCAAGACGAAATTTCGCAGCTGATCACACCGATTTTTTGAGTTTGATCCAACANTAACATGATCCTCATGCAGAAGCTTATTCCGAGAGGGGGACCCTTTTGGGTGTGATTGCATGTGCTTCAGTCCACTGACTTTACAAATTATTATTGTTTCCTTTGAAAACACAACATCGATCTACGTACTGTAATTGGGGTTTCAAGACGAAATTTCGCAGCTGATCACACCGATTTTTTGAGTTTGATCCAACAATCATCAATTGTTTACATTTACCCTGAATCTCACATGAGCTGCAATGATTATAAACGGAACCATATGAATGCATGCCGGAGAAAGAAGGGTTCAACTTAATTATAATGATCTTGAAAGTTGAAACTATCCCAACTCTTTTGAAAATTGCACACAAAAATGAAGAACCAACAGGGTTTCATGAAACCAGCCCGCAGACATAGGAGTAAAGACAAAGACATTGAACATCATTCAAGCCAGCACTGTACCATAAATGGTGCAAAATCCAATTACACCTTTGTTTTTATGCTCTACCGGTCTTGTTTTCACTTGGTTATTCAATTTCTTTCGGAAATGTCAATAAAGTAAGCTACAAGTTCCATTTTTTAAGGATCATCAACGTGATTTGTCATTTTATGACAAGGAAACAGAGGATATATTGCTTTGAGGACTTCATGGGCGATGCATGACCCGTATGTGTATACTCGAGTGGTTTTGAGTAGTTTCCAGTCACCACATGATGCATACATATTTCTGCTGAGCGTCATTCATGACTCCAGCAAATTGGCAGTGACTTGCATATACAGCTGGAAAAGATGGGCTCAATTTAGACTAAGACTCCTTCCCAAATGTGTAAACCCCACCCTCTTTATCAACCGATCCCTCGTTTAGTAAATAATCGAGTTTGTGTAATGTTTTACATGATTAAAACTAAGTCCTATACCTATTAAATTGACATTTATTTACTTATTGTGTTAAGAATTATAAACCCTACTCTTACCGGGTGTTTCGTTATCTCGAACTATCCACCACATATTGCCATTGGCAACATGGCAAAGCAGATCAAAGAGACTGTGCCTCATGCATTCCTATCATATTGGGTTACAGCTACACAAAACCAGAGGCCCTCTCTTGTCTACCTGAAAGGCCTGTACATGTTATAGCAACTCAAGGCTATAACCAGCTACCTCGGCCCTTAATGCTTTGCATGATGTCTGACTATGACTACCATTTATCCTTATTTGTCCATACCTTGACATTTTTGTATTCTCTCTCCTCTCTCACCTCTTGTGTACCCCACCTCAGCTTATCCGAACCTAGCAAGAAGCTGAAAAGCAAAAAGATACTGGATCAGACCTTGCAATGATTTTGTTTTGGCTGTGGTCGGTACAAAATTTTATTTTGGTTTGTCAAAGTAACGATGAATGTTTCCAAATTTATGTTATTCCAAAAGTGACTCACCCTTGAGATATGTTTTGCATTATTAACATATTTGGGATGCGTAAAATTAATTGGCTCTCGGTCTCGGACAAACAGTAAACTCAAATGTCATGGATTCAAGTGTCAGTAGTTCTTTTTGAATTAAACTAATTCTGGTGGTTAATGATCGATTTTCAAAATTCATTCCTATCTTGAAGAGGTGGCTAGGGATAAAAAAAAAAAAAAATCAGAGGTGACATGGTTGTGTGCCATGCACGCCGAAGTTGTGGTGGTCCTTTTCAGACGAAGAGAGAGAGTGGGGACAATAGCTATATATAGTTCAATAGGTCAGCTGGGTGGTTATAGAGTTCACCACTTATATATCTTTTTATCTTCTTGTGTTCAATGATGATCCTTCTTGTTGTAATGCAAGATGACCAACCTACGCTCATTCTGCTATATGACCTTTTTTTTTTTTTTTAAATATAATTTGGAGGATTAAGTGTAAGTTCTTACTTTACTGTATTGATGAAGGTGGTGTGTATTGATGATCATATCCCCAATTTTGTTTTGTTTGATTGCTTGAAATACGATTACATTTGTGCTTTCCTAATATTTTTAGGTGAATATTATTAGGTCCTTATAAGAAAAGAGCATGCATGCCCTTTTAGTGAGTATATGGAGGAGGAAGAGAAAGCAATTATCAGTATATGGCCAAATTATAATTATGTCATACAAGCTGCTCAAGACTCTCTCTCTCTCACACACACCCCCCTCATAGTAATGCAGCTCAATTGTCATGGTCATTGATAAAGGTGGAGCTATTTAGTCAAGAGATAAAAGAAGAAGAAGAAGAAGAAGTTGGAGCTACTGAATTACTTGTTTACAACAGATGTTCACAAAATAAACTAGGGCAATGACATTAGTTACTTTAGAAGTCTAAATAACATTAATAAAACTCTATAGTTTGAATATTAGAAGTTCATCTTCACAAGATAAACAAGCGCAATGCAATTATTACTTTACAAGCTTATAACATTATTAATAAAGTTGTATAGTTTGAATATTAGAAAAATTAGAAATTAATACATACGAGATTTTCTGTGAGCCCTTATTAAATTATTGTTTCACGAAGAGATCGTGTCTTAGTTTGTGTGTGAGATTTTGAAAAAAATAATTCTTTAGCTGGAACCCGAGATATAGTTGTACATAGAACCCCTTAGGTTTGGTCAAGGAAAACTACTTTGGTTTAATTAATTCAACAGATGAAGGATGTTAAAAAGAGGTGGGCAAGAAGATAGAAGCAAAAACAAAGACAAACAAGGGTACTTTTGGCTAACGAAGAATTCGAGTACTTGAAAATCAAAAAAGAAGTCGAAACAGGGTCGGGTTTGTCGGGTAATACCGACTATGGATAACAACTTTGCAGCATGTGTGTCACCGGTCGTCCGTACATTTTTGCTGATCCTCAATCGAGATTGTCGGTTCTTCTTTTTCAGTTATAATAAGCCACTAACCAATGTACCAATTTCTCTTATTCAAATTTTTTAAATATTAAATGATACAATTCAATAGTGAGATTGGATTTTATAAAGTTTCGAGATTAAGTGATACAAAACTACTGTTAAGGTGTGGTTTTTGATAAGAGCAAGGCTATTGAGATTTAATTTGACAATTTAGTCAGAGACATGAACCTAATTCAATATAGGATTAGGTTTTTAAATTATATTCAAGTAACATTTTTGTTTTGTGCAAAGTAATTTTTTAGTTAATTAATTTATCATTACACAAACCCATAAATTATTAAAAAAAAATTATTTACAGCAACTGGTATGGATACAGAACCAGTCACCAACATCCTTACTGTTTAGTGTGGTGTGAATTCTTATTTTCTATGACACAAAACAAGTAACTCTTTGGGCCTCAATTCAGCATCGTAAACATCACACAAGCTGTTTGTTTGATATGAGCCCATAAAAAAACCCAAACAACATTGGCATTAGTAGAGGATCATTGGGCCAGGGGAGGCCCAGCTCCCAGGTGCCTGGGTCAAATTCGTAGAACTCAGTATTGCTTATAGACGCCAAAGGAGTAAACCCTAATGGCTCGGCAGCAGTTCCGTGTGGTACCTACCAAATGACTTGGATCAATTCTGCTGTTCATTTCCACAGCGATCCAGAAGTACATCTCTCTCTATCTCTCTCTCTCTCTCTCACACACACACACACAAGCCAATCATGAACCCAATTAGCCCTGAATCTACGTGATAATCGAGTTTTTGTGCACACCCTCCCTGACATTAACAATTCGAACCGTCAGATATGTTGCATAACAGCAAAAGCGTTACCGTTTATGATCTCATTTGGCGGTCGAAAACCTGCAGATGAGCCTCTCCAATTCACCTAGGATAGCTCCGTTGGGAGTATTCAAGGTGACACGAAATGATTTTACTCGTATATTATGTTAGGCATGGGTTTCCAACCCAAAATAACACTTAATATATGAAGTGATCCGCTCACTTATATGGCTCGGGGCTCCTTCATCACAAACCATGGGACGTGTTCGACACCTCAAGAGATTATATCTCTACACGTATTGTATAGAAGCATGGATCTTTACTGGGTTGCCAGGAAAACTCACAGATCACAAAATCCACTTGGTGATATATATAGGTTTTATATCCTATAAGTTTTTTGCCCTGCGACACATTAATCAATTCCCCAAAATAAAAATTGCAAATATAATCGCAGGTCAATTAGTATTCATTACTAAAACACATTGATATTGAACATGATCTAAATGCAACTCTACAAGCCAGTGTTTCAGCCAATACAACCCATCTAATCAAAACAAGAAAAGGAAATGAATTGCAGACTGTTGTTCCAACGACCAGAACCTGCACCTCGCTGCGAAGAGTCGAACAGAAAAAGCATGCAGATTTTGAAGTCACTAATCGAATGCATCATCATCATCATCGGGTAAAGGTTGTGCAGCAGCTGCAAGTAATTCAGCTTCATGCCTGCAATAAATATTAGTACATTACAATGTCCATCAGCTTAGTCAGGCAATGAAGAACAAGCTTCAGACTAGATGTTCTAACCAAAAATCCTAGTCAGGCAATATGTCCAAACAACTCGCATGTTCCTTAATCCCCAACAATAATCCAAATTTACGTTAAAATGTTCACCTACTAAATCTAAGAAAAATGCAAACGAAGGAAAGCTGTAATCCAAAGCAAGCCAGGACATACCATGGAAGCATCTACATGCTCCATTTGTCCACCAAACTCAACTCAGATCAAGCTTCAAACTTTGTTTCACAAACACACTTTATCAATGTTCCTCTTTTCATCATAATGTTTAATTTTGACTTTTGGGAGGGAGTGTTGGGGGAAGAGTGGAGGTACAAACGGTCTAAAGACACGCTTATTCAAAATATTACAGAGTGAAATTATGTTAAATATTCAAATCATAAAGTACAGGCACAGCTAGATGATTCATTTAACTATCATGCAAATTATGCAAGTTACAATAGTACAAAAAGGACAATCACAAGCCAGACTAGAATAGATTCACAAATATGTAGACTTACTGTTGTTGTGCTGCCATGTCGACTTGAACTTCTGGAGGAGCTAGAGCAGGTGACTCGACAAAATGAAGGTTAAGATCCCTGCAAGGTGAAATAATTAATTTAAACAACCTGCTTGATTATGGAATTGACTCTATAAAGGACTCAATCATAGGAACAAGAGATGAAAAAACAAACAACTCTTTTAGGGAAGGAGGATCAGTCAAATCAATGCTTTAGAGTAAATTCGGTATGATATGAGAGCGTCCGTGACAGAAGAAAGAGACCATAGGAAAAAAAAACTTAAATCTTACCCCGCAAGCTTTCTAGCAAGATATAGGAAAGGCTTTTCGAAGTTGTAGTTGCTCTTTGCAGAAATCTCGTAGTACTGAAGATTCTTCTTCCTATGAAACGTGACCTGCTTTGCTTTCACTTGCCTGTTCTTGACATCAACCTTGTTCCCACACAGAACAATTGGGATATTCTCACACACCCTAACAAAAGACAGCAGAAAATTAATTCAACATATGGTGCATGTTTAGAGGTCGAGGTCAACAGAACTCCTGAAAGAACCTGCAGAGATCTCGATGCCACGTGGGAACGTTCTTGTAGGTCAAACGTGCAGTCACNCAAAATAACATTAATAAAATTCTATAGTTTGAATATTAGGAGGATAATATTAGAAGTTCATCTTCACAAGATAAACAAGCGCAATGAAATTATTACTTTACAAGCTTATAACATTATTAATAAAGTTGTATAGTTTGAATATTAGAAAAATTAGAAATTAATACATACGAGATTTTCTGTGAGCCCTTATTAAATTATTGTTTCACGAAGAGATCGTGTCTTAGTTTGTGTCTGAGATTTTGAAAAAAATAATTCTTTAGCTGGAACCCGAGATATAGTTGTACATAGAACCCCTTAGGTTTGGTCAAGGAAACCTACTTTGGTTTAATTAATTCAACAGATGAAGGATGTTAAAAAGAGGTGGGCAAGAAGATACAAGCAAAAACAAAGACAGACGAGGGTACTTTTGGCTAACGAAGAATTCGAGTACTTGAAAATCAAAAAAGAAGTCGAAACAGGGTCGGGTTTTTCGGGTAATACCGACTATGGATAACAACTTTGCAGCATGTGTGTCACCGGTCGTCCGTACATTTTTGCTGATCCTCAATCGAGATTGTCGGTTCTTCTTTTTCAGTTATAATAAGCCACTAACCAATGTACCAATTTCTCTTATTCAAATTTTTTAAATATTAAATGATACAATTCAATAGTGAGATTGGATTTTATAAAGTTTCGAGATTAAGTGATACAAAACTACTGTTAAGGTGTGGTTTTTGATAAGAGCAAGGCTATTGAGATTTAATTTGACAATTTAGTCAGAGACATGAACCTAATTCAATATAGGATTAGGTTTTTAAATTATATTCAAGTAACATTTTTGTTTTGTGCAAAGTAATTTTTTAGTTAATTAATTTATCATTACACAAACCCATAAATTATTAAAAAAAAATTATTTACAGCAACTGGTATGGATACAGAACCAGTCACCAACATCCTTACTGTTTAGTGTGGTGTGAATTCTTATTTTCTATGACACAAAACAAGTAACTCTTTGGGCCTCAATTCAGCATCGTAAACATCACACAAGCTGTTTGTTTGATATGAGCCCATAAAAAAACCCAAACAACATTGGCATTAGTAGAGGATCATTGGGCCAGGGGAGGCCCAGCTCCCAGGTGCCTGGGTCAAATTCGTAGAACTCAGTATTGCTTATAGACGCCAAAGGAGTAAACCCTAATGGCTCGGCAGCAGTTCCGTGTGGTACCTACCAAATGACTTGGATCAATTCTGCTGTTCATTTCCACAGCGATCCAGAAGTACATCTCTCTCTCTCTCTCTCTCTCTCTCTCTCTCACACACACACACACACACACAAGACAATCATGAACCCAATTAGCCCTGAATCTACGTCATAATCGAGTTTTTGTGCACACCCTCCCTGACATTAACAATTCGAACCGTCAGATATGTTGCACAACAGCAAAAGCGTTACCGTTTATGATCTCATTTGGCGGTCGAAAACCTGCAGATGAGCTTCTCCAATTCACCTAGGATAGCTCCGTTGGGAGTATTCAAGGTGACACGAAATGATTTTACTCGTATATTATGTTAGGCATGGGTTTCCAACCCAAAATAACACTTAATATATGAAGTGATCCGCTCACTTATATGGCTCGGGGCTCCTTCATCACAAACCATGGGAAGTGTTCGACACCTCAAGAGATTATATCTCTACACGTATTGTATAGAAGCATGGATCTTTACTGGGTTGCCAGGAAAACTCACAGATCACAAAATCCACTTGGTGATATATATAGGTTTTATATCCTATAAGTTTTTTGCCCTGTGACACATTAATCAATTCCCCAAAATAAAAATTGCAAATATAATCGCAGGTCAATTAGTATTCATTACTAAAACACATGGATATTGAACATGATCTAAATGCAACTCTACAAGCCAGTGTTTCAGCCAATAAAACCCATCTAATCAAAACAAGAAAAGGAAATGAATTGCAGACTGTTGTTCCAACGACCAGAACCTGCACCTCGCTGCGAAGAGTCGAACAGAAAAAGCATGCAGATTTTGAAGTCACTAATCGAATGCATCATCATCATCATCAGGCAAAGGTTGTGCAGCAGCTGCAAGTAATTCAGCTTCATGCCTGCAATAAATATTAGTACATTACAATGTCCATCAGCTTAGTCAAGCAATGAAGAACAAGCTTCAGACTAGATGTTCTAACCAAAAATCCTAGTCAGGCAATGTCCAAACAACTCGCATGTTCCTTAATCCCCAACAATAATCCAAATTTACGTTAAAATGTTCACCTACTAAATCTAAGAAAAATGCAAACGAAGGAAAGCTGTAATCCAAAGCAAGCCAGGACATACCATGGAAGCATCTACATGCTCCATTTGTCCACCAAACTCAACTCAGATCAAGCTTCAAACTTTGTTTCACAAACACACTTTATCAATGTTCCTCTTTTCATCATAATTTTTAATTTTGACTTTTGGGAGGGAGTGTTGGGGGAAGAGTGGAGGTACAAACGGTCTAAAGACACGCTTATTCAAAATATTACAGAGTGAAATTATGTTAAATATTCAAATCATAAAGTACAGGCACAGCTAGATGATTCATTTAACTATCATGCAAATTATGCAAGTTACAATAGTACAAAAAGGACAATCACAAGCCAGACTAGAATAGATTCACAAATATGTAGACTTACTGTTGTTGTGCTGCCATGTCGACTTGAACTTCTGGAGGAGCTAGAGCAGGTGACTCGACAAAATGAAGGTTAAGATCCCTGCAAGGTGAAATAATTAATTTAAACAACCTGCTTGATTATGGAATTGACTCTATAAAGGACTCAATCATAGGAACAAGAGATGAAAAAACAAACAACTCTTTTAGGGAAGGAGGATCAGTCAAATCAATGCTTTAGAGTAAATTCGGTATGATATGAGAGCGTCCGTGACAGAAGAAAGAGACCATAGGAAAAAAAAACTTAAATCTTACCCCGCAAGCTTTCTAGCAAGATATAGGAAAGGCTTTTCGAAGTTGTAGTTGCTCTTTGCAGAAATCTCGTAGTACTGAAGATTCTTCTTCCTATGAAACGTGACCTGCTTTGCTTTCACTTGCCTGTTCTTGACATCAACCTTGTTCCCACACAGAACAATTGGGATATTCTCACACACCCTAACAAAAGACAGCAGAAAATTAATTCAACATATGGTGCATGTTTAGAGGTCGAGGTCAACAGAACTCCTGAAAGAACCTGCAGAGATCTCGATGCCACGTGGGAACGTTCTTGTAGGTCAAACGTGCAGTCACATCAAACATTATGATAGCACATTGCCCATGAATGCTGTAAATATCAAACAGGACATATGTTATATTCATGTGGATACTTATACTGAGGAAAAAAGAACAGGTACAAAAGATTGGGCAAGGGGAAACTTAAGATGGAATGACTCAAGGCAGAAAGTAAGTGCGACTAATCTAAAGGCAGACATTTTAAAAAACACAATCAATTTCAATTGGTATCTGTGCCACCCATAAGGGAATTAGCACAAGGTTGAGGCATGGATGAATGTCTAATACTTGTCTACACTAATCCAAATTTTACCAGATAAACCAAATAATTCCATACACTCTTAGAAAACACAATTGAATATAATATAAGCTCTAAATCAGTAGGTTGAGAATGTGAAGAGAGGACAAAAAAAATAATTCAGAAGTTCGTTAATAATTGTATTAGATAGATAGAAGGTTGAGAACTTACTAATAACCATCTCTGAGCCCTCCAAACTTCTCTTGTCCAGCTGTGTCCCAACAATAAAACCTTATCTTTCCACAGTTCGTGAAGAAGTCCAGTGGATGAACTTCAACACCAATTGTTGCTGCAAGAAAAACAATAACTCCATCGCTTCAATCTGACTCCATCTTAATAACTATGCTAGCATATATGAATGTGTGTGTGTGTG
>CAUOFW020004281.1:0-65179 GCA_963454935.2 Ilex paraguariensis | reverse complement strand
GGGGGGGGGGGGGGGGTGTTTTGCTACGCTGTTAGAGGATTAGATCCTCCATATTATATTTGGATAAAATTGTCTAAAATTCAAATTTTATATCCTAAATAATGTATTAAAATTCTAAGTATTAAATGTTTGGTGGAATTAATGAATTCTGCTGATTCACCCACTTAAGCTGATTTAGGATATAATATTAAATTAATTACAAATTGCATCTTAAAAAATCTTAATTTACATCCTCAAAGATAGAAATTTGTATTAAGGAGCACTTGAAACTAACAGCTGTCAGTTTACTCTCTAAAACTAAATAGAAAAATTATCCATAGGTCCCCTCGCTTATCACTTAATCATTTAAACCCCCTCATATTTAAAATATTACTCCTACACCATCTGAAGTTTATACACGTGTAACACATAACCCCTTGTTATTGATATTTGTTAATATACCTATTAAAGAATATGATTTCATCCTAATAAAAATTTATAATTTCATACTATCTTTTATTTTGTAAGTTCATTAAACTCTAAAGTTCAAAATCTAAGATTATTATTTGAATGTCTAATATAATGCCGATATTTATATAATGTTCTTTATATCTAATGCAATATATCACTGAAACAGAATTATTTGAATGTCCAATTGGGGTAATATTTTTAATCATATTTAGATTTTCAAGGAATGTAGGTGTAATATTTCAAAGGTCAGAGGTTTAAGTGATTAAGTGACAAGTATGAGGGACTTTACATGTAATTTGTCCATTTAATTTTAAACAATAAACCGACGGTTGTTAGTTTAAGGCGCGCATCGACATAAATTTTTATTTTTAAGAGTGTAAATTGATATTCGAACAATTTTTCGGAGTGTAAGTTAAAATTAGCCCTACAATATTTGATAAATAATTTAATAAACATAATATTTTTTATTATATTTTTACTTAATTTTACTACTTAATAAATTATCAATAGTGTATAAACAAAAGCTGGGCATAAAAGTAACGGGTTCACGTAAGTACATACCCACCGAAAGATACCAAAAAGGTCGGATAGAATCAGCCATATTGAAATTCTCTATATTACATATTCGCCCAATTTTATTCCATAACAGTAAGTCAGTAAATCACCAATTCGAATGGTATGTACGGGTGAGGGACCCATTACAAATAATAAATTTTAATCAAATTAAAGATAGGTAATCGGCCATTAAATAAACAAATAATGAAAAACATCTTAATCTTACTTGTGTTTGAGAAGTAGATAAAGACCTTATCGGACATTGTTTAAACAATTGGGCTAATAGTATGTTTACTGGGCTAAAATCTAGAATTAAAGGTTAATCAGTCTTCTCTAATGCATGGTTTCTTTTTCTAATGCCTCATTTTTCTCCCTAGTCCCAAAAGAAAAGGATAAAACAGATTCACGAGGGCCTACAGTTTTGGACAGAAGTTGCGCAAGTCCTGTGTCAGAGATAGATGTGTTAAGCGAATCGAGTTTTTTGAGTTTGAATTCGAGTATGACGAGTTTCTTTTTTTAAATAAATTTAAAAAATTATTTAAATTTGGTTCATTTATAACTTGAGCCAAACTCGAGTCCAGTCCGAGTTGTTTAACTATTTTACATATGAGTCGAGCTTTGCGAGCTTGAGCCGAACCAAAAAAATGAATCTAAAAAATTATTCAAACCTAACTCGTTTAAAATTCGAGTCAAACTCAAACCGATTTTTATCTAAACCAGTTAACACTCCTAATCAAAGCTAAACTAAATTGACCTTTTGAGTTGAGTATGGTCTGGATTATGGTAGAAGGGGATAAAGTTGGAAAAGGGGGCTTGCAAATGCACTCTATGGGCCCTCCTGAAGCCCAGATCAAATAGCAATGCTACACAAATGAAATTTCAATGTCGCTGCATATATAACAGTTTGGATGGGTTTTTATTTTAAAGCAGGAATTGGATTGTATTTATGAAGCTCTTCTAAATTCAATACTGAAAAATTTATACATGGGATACAAATAATACATCCTATCCAATTCTATGTTTGTTAAGTGATATAAATACATGCGGCGTTCGTGGGTTTATGATAAATTATATTACTTAATTGATTCAAATATCTATTATTAAGCGAATAGAAGAATGAATTTATGAGTAAAATAATCTTTTTATTTATAAATCTAATCTCCCACTTTGAAACCCACTCCCTATGAGTTTCATCAAAACCCCATACTTGAGTTTTAACACATTATTCATTACGAGTCGGTATTCATTTACTTTTTAAATCATGAATCTCAAATCTTGAACAAAACACAATTCTAAAAGGTGCATTAGTCTAATTGCATCAGATTTATCGTCTGTTGCAACGACAATAAATCTGATTTGTTAATTACCACTAATCCAATGAAACTGGCACATGGATTCCAATTTGAACCCCAGATTCAATCTCAACAATATTACCTAAATTTTACAGAGTGGATGAAGGGAGAGTGGTATGTTTTTTGAGCAAAGTCATAGATAACTTAGTAGCTTTTTGTTGTGCAGTGATGGTTAAACAAACATAATCACAACTGGAGAAACTCATCATTCCACTTAAAAGAAATGTATATGGTATACATCACGATTCATGAACACACAGACAGCAAATAAAGCCTCTTGTTTCTATTATAAGAAGAAAGAAAAAAACATTCCATGTGAAAAGATAAGACTAAATGAACCACTTGTGGTTGCATGAGCAATGCCATCATCCAAAGAACGTGTTTATGCACAAACACGATTCGTGTAACTAACTCCAAATAATTCAATCAATTATGCACACGTCGCAATGGTTTGCGAACACTAAGCAATTTGACATTGTCTATTACTGGACCACAGAGAGAACCGGAGTGGTCACTCTTCATGTGATAAAATGAACTCAAGAATCTGACCCTTGTCCGTGGTAAGACTGCTTTGAACGGTAGTGTGGCTAGCTTGAATCCCCCTTTGCCCTTAGATTCATAGGGGACCTGAAGAGTAACATGCCCTGCGAATGCCTCGACAACCATCGGACCTTCACACAAATCATTAGCATCACCCACAGCAAAAGTGAGGACATAGTCCGAGTCTACTTTGGTCCTAACCAGCTGTGCCAGGGCACTTTCTCTTCCAGCAACAAGTTCTACTGCTCGATTGCCCCCTGGCACAAAGAAGTGCTTGGAGTCAATGTACTTTATGGCTTTCAGGGATTCGATCATCCAGCCGGGTAATGGAGAATGATCGTCCTCAATGTTGGGAGGAATTAGGACACCGGACGAAGCGTTAGGGAACACATATGGACCCTCTTCGAAATCTCCATTCTTCAGCAGGTTTTCTGCAATACATGTAATGGTGTAAAGATCAATGACAGAGGCTTTTTAGGCTAATATGGAGTCATTGTGAATAGAACACTCAGCAGTTGTAAAACTAGTAAGTCACTGAAAATAATTAATGGTTTGTAGCCCCTGGGAAGTAGGCAGTCTCAACTTGTAGTGGCTTGGTGTACTTGTACAAATTTTGGGCAATTTTTTTATATCAGTCTAATAGTAATTTATTCTAAGAATCGATACATATGGTTTTTGAGTGATTGTGCGCTTCAGAAATTAATTTAAGTTCCGTAATCGATGCAAAACACGGAATTAAACTCCGTTAAAATAAAACCTAAAAAAAGAAGTGATGCTAAATGCCTCCCAATCTGGGTGCCAGCTCATTACAGAATTGGCCATGCAGTTCAACAGGGGTAGCTTTTATGAGAAGAGGCAATAGAAAAATGAAGTGCATGTGACTTGCCAACCCATGGATTCTATATGTCGGATCTTTGATTCCACACGGAGAGAGGGGAGAGGGACAAAAAGGGTAATACTGGACTATTCAAACATTAATGCTTTGGATCCAATAGATATTCTAAATTTTATATCACAAATGAATGAAAGAGTGAATCTCATTAAAAAAACTTAATGCCACCAACAAAAACTGCACTATTTTGTTTTTTTTTTTTTAATTTACTTTTTAGTCCGTCTAATTGGACAAAAATTTCACTTCCACTAATTGATAAATCTTTAGGTCAAATCATAATGATTTATCTCTTATTAATATTTTACAACGTGGATGATTTGATTTTAACCAAAATAGAGACAAAATTAATTGAAGTGTCTCTAAATTGACCCTAATAATTTTGACTATTGAACTGAAAAAATAAAAAAAAATACCAGTCTCACCTCTTGTTCGTTTAGGAGCATTCAAAGCCTTCAAAGCAACAGAATCAATAAGTGGACCACAAGCACAGTCCTCCTCCACACCAGGATTATGAATCACAATCTCAATCTCACTCGACTCCGCCAAGAACCCCCACGAATATTCATCCCATCCATCGCTACTATACGTGGTCTGGACCGGCAACATTCCCCAATCATTCCTCTCCGAATTGGGCGATACCGATACGTTTAATTTCTCCTCTTGGGCACAGGTTCGAGCGGCGCTGAATGTGAGTGAATAGAACATTCCGTTGATGACTTTCACTTTCTGCTTTATCGCCGCCTCGTTCCCGAGCCTCACGGCGGAGGTTCCTTCCGGCACTATTAGCAACATGTCTCCTTGTTTTTGACCTGATTTTATGTATTCAACGAAGCCTGAGATTTCCCAATTGGGAATTGCGTTGGGATCTATCACTTTTGTGCCTCGCATTTGCGATGGTTTTGGACCACACTCGAAGTTGCCATTGGGTAACAATCCTGAGAATTAAAACTCATTAGCTATCAAAAATGTGCAGAGACTAACTTTTAAATATATACATATGTTGTGTGAGTGTGTAGTTAGTGTATATATATGTAGAGAGAGAGAGAGAGAGAGAGAGAGAGAGAGAGAGAGAGAGGCTTCAAAAGCACCACAGGAACAAAGGTCACACTGCGTAAAAGGCTTACCGTCAGTGATGGATAACGCAACATGGAAGATAGCACAAAGTAGCACAAACAAAGCACTGAGCCTCTGCATTTTCGAGAGAGAGAGAGAGGTCTTCGAGTCGAAATGACGGGGGTGCAACGGTTTTTATGTGTTTTACATTATGAGAAAGCCCCTATGTATTAAGGAAATTGCAGCAAGTGCCACTCGAAGTTTCTTTTTAATAATGGAGGAATTAGTAAATTAAGCGAGAATATACCGTGATTTGTTCTGTCAAAGTAAACTTATAGTGACTAAATTATCCTTTCTCTTCAGATGCCAGAGAAAACCTAAGGTTAGGTTGAAGACAAAATCGCTTGAACCCACATGGCTTTCGCGACAGGTAGTTGCATGGTCGGTCCAAGGGCATCCTTGTCATTTTGGGGGGCATTTTAGTCACTTTATTCTCATTCTACATTTTTTGTACTCAATTACCAAGAGACAAGAATTTTATTGGGACCTTAAAATCTATCTTTTAGTATTTGAAAAAACGCGAAATTTCATCTGTCTAATATTGGCAGTAAACTCATGAGAATAATTTGGGTAAGCATACTTTATGGTTGCACCGGCTGGCTCACTGGGTATCACTTTTGGCTATGAAATTAGAGATTCGAGACTTGAAGTGTATATTAAAATTTGATGATTGATCGTTATACTAGTTTAAATATATTTATTCCCAGATAAAAATAATGGACGCGGTACAGAATCTCATGATCCCACCAGTCATGATTTATATATGTGATCTTTGAACACTCTTCTTTACTCCCACTCTTTTTTTTTTCAGGAAAAAAAGAAAACTTCATATAAGATTACCCCTCTAGTTTCAAGTTCGATTCTCATGGGAGAATGCTAGTTCCTATAATCGATGTGATTTTGGGGTTAATTACGTTTGAGAACATGGTTGTGACGAATCTCCATTTTATACGTCAACCTATAGTCAGTATAATGACCAAACAATCCGCAGGATTTTAGTATGGGTCAGACACATTGGGCAACATGAACTATATTATAGATTGTTCGGATCTTCCGGTAACGTGATTGGAGTCACAGGAGCTGTTAGCCTCATTAAATATGCATATGTTTAACAATTTTTATCAATAGATTGGGGGACTGAGTGTCAACAGAAGAGTATTATAATCCTCAATCAGAGGATTGGGAAAAGAGGCACACCATGATCTGGTTCTAAGCAACCATGTGCAGCTGAGGACTGTGATTGAGAATGCATTCAAACTTTACCATAATTAAATCCTAAGTAAACAGTTTCCTTCTTTATTGTTTTTCTTTCTTTTTTTTCATGGTAAGGAGTTTTCAAATCAGTTTACGCATATTTTAATTAATCTCCTCCCCAGTTCGATCAAAGATAAGTCATCCACGTCAGAATTAGGTATTAATGAAAGATAAATCCCTCATAACTTGATCTTAAAGGAGTGGTCAAAATTCAAATTCAAGACATGTGGGTTTACAGTCCATCTATGATACCAATTGAGTTATCTAGGATTTTTTTTTTTTTTGGTTGAGAAAAAAAATGAGTGGGGGCAAATGAGAGCGTATAGAGACCATTCCGATAAGCTCTCACTGATGAGACTATAAGGTCCTGACTGCACCCATTATTCCTCTCGAGAACGAACTTGGGCTAACATAGCGATCAATCACTGAACTCTAATGTGAACTCTATAACTCAAATCTCCAACATTAAGATAAAACATTCAATCGATACCTCACTAGATCACCCTATCGGTTGTTAGCTATCTTGGGGTTAGTTTCCTTCTTTCTCTCTTTCTTTTTGTTCTTTTTTAGTCGGCAATTGATGATACCTCAAAATAAATCTCAAACGCCAGCTCAGGATGTCAGCTCAGTCCAGGAGGTTAGATTAGACAAACAGAACCTGAAAGAGTAGAGTTGGAGGTCCCTTCGAGATAAACAAGGGCAATAACAATCAAGGCAACAACTGGAATATCACGAGAGCTTCCTAAAAGCGTTAGGAAGCTATAATCAAGGCACTGAATCTCAACCAATCAAGATCTTCTCTTAGAATTAGGAAGAATCTCACGAAGTAAGGGCAAGAATCTCGGCTAAGATCCCACTGAATAGGGAACAACCCTATAAATACTATGTAATGCCCCCAAGGAGGGGAGGGGAACCCTAGAGGCAAAAAATAGTCATTGTATTCTTGTAATCATCATTATTGAAAGACAAGGAGCAAGAGTTTTCATTAAAGAGTGTATTAGCCAACCTCCCGAATTGGTGAACTACTATTTTTCTACTGTGTTAATTCCCCAACTCCCCGCCAATCCTTAATATCATTCACTCGAGTCTAGTAGCTCAGATCCCAACAATTTCAATATTGTTCCTTTCATTTACTCGTCATCATAAATTTGTATCACATTGAAATACACCATCAGCAATAATTCTATTTAAAAAATATAGAGGCATGTGCGATAACTGAATATACGGGAAATAAGGTGGCAGTTCAAGAAATAAGTGTTTGTGTACCAAGATTCATTTGGTTGGCATATTAAGTTGATTATTAAAAGAGGGAAATAGCCTAAAGTTTGTCTAATTTATAACGTTTGTCTGTTCAAATCAAATACATATTATTTATGAGATCTTATAGTAATACTAGTTATTATTTGTGTCTGAAGACACGGTAATAAAAAATAGTAAACAATAAATATATTTATATTCATATCTAAAATCAAATCACAAACATAGATAAGAGATAAATAAATTTAAACATCAATTTATAGTGAGGGTAAAAGGTAGTTGGCAGCAGTGATAATGGTGATGGTGACGATAGCGGAGGTGGTAGTGGTGGCGGTGATGGTAGTGGTGGCAGCAACAGCGACAACGGCAACGACGATGGTGGTGGCTGTAGCGGTGGTGGCGGTGGTAAAGGTAATAGTGAGACAATTTCAAATGCTATTTTTTTTTAATAGTATTTATAAAAAAAAATTTCTAAAAGAATTTTTAAAAAATCACTCTAAACACACCCTTATCACCTATTTTTTCTATTAAATTTAAAATGTTAATATTAGTCGTTAAATTAATTTTAAAATAAAATTTAAAGCGATTTCAACTGCGACTAGTAAAAGTCATTTTATTTATCTTTTAAAATTTGAATTGTAAGCTACTTTAATATATAAATATGTACATTATAAATGTAAGATTTTAATACTCCCAACTTGTATTATTAGGTTAATTTTAGTATATGGTAAGAGAGTAACAATATCTACTTGAGGATATTGAATGAAATTCATACAAGCTTATGCATACCGTTTAAATTGAAGAGATATGATAACGTGTGATGTAACCAATAAAAAAAATAATGTTATTGAGAGCATAACTGAGAAATAAGATCTGTATAAATTATTCTAAATAATTGTAAAAAGAATGTGTGGAGTTAAATTGAGACAATTCCACCAATCATTTTACTTCTCAAAAATATGACGACTGCACAGTGTTAGGAACCAAAAGAGGTTTGGGCCACGCAGTGGCCATGTATTCAAATTTTCATTTTGCCCCATTTTATTAGTTGCATGTTAAACACTGTCCGGTAAAATTGATGGCAGAGTAACTCAAACTCCAATGTTATGGATAAGTTGTAAATTGAAGTATATTAAGTTTCAATCTTAATAATTTTTTAGGACACGGTTATAAAGATTTTATCATTTATCAATGATATAGACGAAATCCAAGGCATAGGCCTCCATGACCCAGAAGCTTAGCAAGCCCAAAAGGCCGAGACTTGAAAAAAAGACTTAGCATCAATAGTAGGCTTATAATTTAATAATTCAGACCCAGCTCAACCGATGAACAACCCAAAGGTTGAAAGTCTGGTCCAAATGTCAATCTTGGGTTTCTCGTGGGCACCACACATTCTAAGGATTCAGGGACTACTCTTGACACCTACGATAATCTCCGAGCAGAGAAGATGGAGCGCATAGCCACTAGAGATCGTGGTAATAGAGGTGTTGGATAAACAGTAGCAACGGTGGCAGAGGAGGCAACAGGGAGCAGAGGGAAAGACTCAAAGGATCAACACTAAGAGAAGAATAACTGAAAATCCTAGAAAGATCTTAGTATAAATAAAAAACTGTTATCCAATAAGAAGGGATCACCCTCTTCCCTCTCCCAAGCGAACTAAGGAGAGCCAGTAGATGAAGCAAAATACTCACCCCTTATAAGAGACCCCATGTCCCTAATTTCTAGATATACACCTCAGGTCAAAAAATATACAATCTTAAGGAGCAGAAGACCCCCTTGATAGTGGACGTAACTTTAGTCCATCGACTAAAGTGAACCACTTACGTTTTTTCTCTTGTTAATCACTAGCAATCAACTTATAATAATCCATTTAATCCATCTAGAACTTTACCATCTCACCTATTGGGTTTGGGCTGTAAAATCTGAGCACTATCAATCAATACCTTACTCTCGTCGTAAATGGTCTATCGTTGATTAGACGGAAAAANTCAAATCACAAACATAGATAAAAGATAAATAAATTTAAGCATCAATTTATAGTGAGGGTAAAAGGTAGTTGACGGCAGTGATAATGGTGATGGTGATGGTGACGGTAGCGGAGGTGGTAGTGGTGGCAGTGATGGTAGTGGTGGCAGCAACAGCGACAACGACAACGACGATGGTGGTGGCTGTTGCGGCGGCGGTGGTGGTAAAGTTAATAGTGAGACGATTTCAAATGCTATTTTTTTTTAATAGTATTTATAAAAAAAAAATTTCTAAAAGAATTTTTAAAAAATCACTCTAAACACACCCTTATGACCTATTTTTTCTATTAAATTTAAAATGTTAATATTAGTCGTTAAATTAATTTTAAAATAAAATTTAAAGCGATTTCAACTACGACTAGTAAAAGTCATTTTATTTATCTTTTGAAATTTGAATTGTAAGCTACTTTAATATATAAATATGTACATTATAAATGTAAGATTTTAATACTCCCAACTTGTATTATTAGGTTAATTTTAGTATATGGTAAGAGAGTAACAATATCTACTTGAGNATCAATCAATACCTTACTCTCGTCGTAAATGGTCTATCGTTGATTAGACGGAAAAATCATTAGTCGAATTGCGCATTAATTAGTCCAAACACCTCTGATCGTTGAACCAAAAAAAGATGGTAAGTTAATAAAGTAATGTTATTTGGATTCAAAAAATTAACTTAATTTATTGATATAATCATATGATTTCATTGTAACCATTAAATTAATGTCAAGTTTTAATATTTGATGAAATCTACCGTCAATCTAATACTTATAATAAATTGGGTTGATAAATTACGTCTCAATAACATTAGTCAGAGTAATTGCCACCTCGAAGTACATCCCCAATCCACTGCAAGCCATTTCAAATTTTCAATACAAAAATCATGTTTTCCATTAAGATTAGAACATTACATATATAAATGACAGAAACATCTAAATATCGTTCGTCAGTAGATGATTTTCAATATTAAGAGAAGAATTTGAGGGTCTGGTGCTCCTAACTTCTAGCTATCCTCCTCTTTTGGGGGAGTGTAGTGGTCATGCATTTCACAAAAAATGAGCTTTTGTTGTCGTAAGGAAAACACTTCAAGGCCCATTGTGCTGGGCTAGTCATACTGTGGAGCACCGTCCTGGAAGCCCACCTCAAAATTAGATCATTTAGCGTGTTCCTTATTGGGTTTCATCAGCAAAGGTTAGGTCATATTAAGCCCATCTGCGTGGGTACTACACGGCGAAAATGAGCCCATGGCTATGTGAGGAATAAGGGTGAATGACAGTTTCTACCCCAAAAAAAATTAAAATTTTAGATTTATACTTTCAAATATTAATTTTCTTACATTACACCATCAATATTTAGAAAAATGAAAAACCAGCTTACCTGAAAATGGCCTTTTGTGGAGGATTTTTAATTCCTACTTGTTTCGGAGAAGGCTCTTCTCATTTGGATCCATATATAAACATAGATCTATTCATAAAACTAATCGATTCACAGATAATAAAACATGGATCGATACACAGATCATAAATCAAACGTACACATAAAATTAGTGTTCGCAACCACCAAACAATAATGCAGAAAAAGTGAACACAGATCCAAATTTCCAAGTCGACAGATTGATTGCCAAGGAAAAGGACAATAAACTGACCCGTCCTTAACCCACAAATTACCAGATAAAAACCTACCGGACCGGCCAGCAAAAGGGCTTATTAGAACTCCGGCGAAACGAAACGAAACTAAACTCAACGATCGATTGGGTCCGAGACATCGGAAGCGAGCCGAGAAGCGATCGCCGAGTGGTACATAATGTCGTGGAAGGAGTAGGTCTCCAATGTCTTCCTCCGAAGCTCTTTGGCCTTCTCCTCAGTGAAACACCCCCGAGTAAACCGAGATCTGGTCCGTCCTGTTTCGGACTCAGAACGTTTCGCAACGTCTTCGGTGGTGATGGAGTTGTTAATGTAGTCGGGATCGGAGGACCAGCCGAAGAGAGGGGTCCACCAGCTGGAAGATGAGGAAGGCTTTCCACGGGTCGGGTCGGGATTCCGGTGGTTAGAAGAAGCAGAGCAGAGGATTGGGGTGGTACGGAAACATGAAAATGAGGTTGCCATTGATGATGGTGGAGGTTAGAGAAGAGTGTGAGAAGCAGGAGGCGTGGTTTGGCTGTTCGTGGGTAAAGAAGAACTGTTATAGATAAGATTGTCCACGTGGCGAGATAGGGATTTGTTTTTTTAATTACTTTTTCGCTTTTGCTTTTGTTTTTGCTTTTTGAGTATAGTTTACTGAAAACGACGTCAGATCTGAATCTTGCCGTAAGGTCAAACGAGGAAGAGATACTTCTCGGATGGATTTAAGGCATTTCATAGGGCAGAATTCTTATCCTAGTATATATAAACACGTTAGGTTAACACGTTACGGTTTAACATAAATGAGAAATGATGATGCACAAAAATGGTTTTGCACACCACCTGTAAAGTATAGATAATAAATGCAATGAAATCAACGAAGGAATTAAAGAAGACACAATTTATAGTGGTTCGGTCAATTCGACCTNCACGTTACGGTTTAACATAAATGAGAAATAATAAATTTGGTAAAAAAATTGGAATAGTTTTGATAAAAATATTAGAGGTTGTTAAATTAGTTTATTTAAAATTATCGAATAAATTTATTTAAACCTGTCTTGCATCAATTTTTGTGCAACTCAATTAATTATTTATTTAGTCCGATTAAAGATAAGTCATCTACGTTGAGACTAGACTAAAATATTCATGTTTTCTCATGATCTAGTGTCAACGAGTTATTATGATTTAAACTTAAAATTTTTGAATTTATAACTCATTCTTATTATCATTTGTACTATCTTTCGATTCATTCCAGTATAATATGTGCGCATCATACTTGTGGGATAGAGATTGAATTATTCCCTAGTGATTTAAATTCGTTAATTTATATTTTATGAATTTGTGTTTCTATNTCTGTGCGCGTCATACTTGTGGGATAGAGATTGAATTATTCTCTAGTGATTTAAATTCGTTAATTTATATTTTATGAATTTGTGTTTCTATAATAACTATATATATTTTGTACACACAATTAATAAAATTTGTAATATAATTTCAATAAGTTATTCTGGTCAGAATTTTAGAAAAAGGTTTTTGATTTCTAATGAATTTGGATATGGATAAAAAAAAATAGTAGAATAATTGTATCAATTTCGTTATTGGAATTCTAAATTAAATTAATTTTTTTTTTAAAATTCAAATTCAAGTTGGTCAAACTTCAATCAGAAGCCAAGTTTGACCCTAAAAAAAATAAAAAAAAAATCAGAAGCCAAGGTGGGCTCCGTCCTGGCCCAACACCTAATGGGATGGAGACATGCTGCGAATCACGTGCCATGTTTTCCCCTCTTGGGCCAAGGCCTCATACTGTGGGTATTAAAGCGCCTCCGCCTCCCATTGTTCTACTACACATGGTAGTGTCATATACATTACCAACAAAAAATTATAAATGCCAAATTAATAGTTGTCACCAAACATTTAGTCAGAATTTTTTTTTTAACAAGTCTACAAATTTTTTCGTACATAAAATGGAGACCCACATAATTTATCATGGAACATTAACCCTCAGTACTATACAACTATCTATGAGATCCTACCGCACCTACATCAAGGAGAAGCTAAGGTCTCACTGCGTACTTTAGATACTAAAGAATAAGTTTAGGCCCATCAATTTTTCATAATTATAGAGATTTGAACTCAAACATTGAGTGAGAAAATTCGAATGTTTATTCGTTAGACCAACTGCTCAATAGTCAAGCTAACTTGTTTGTTTCGCATGCAGACTATCATTACATGTGCACACAACATGACAGTGTCATATAATGTATTAAATTCATACAAAATTCTCTCCCATTATTCATACTTTGGAATTCAAATCCACCAAGAACTAATTTCTTATGATTTTCTTAAGAGGAGGGATCTCAAATGAAATTCCGAATGCACAAGGACATTTGGAACAGTGACTCTTGTTAACTTTCCGTTAAGTATTACATGCGTAGAAAATTTATATTGGATAAAAAAGAAGTGAAAATATCGTAATATACAATGATAAACTCACCATCAATATGTTTAAGTTTTTTAAGTGGTTATGAATTTCAGACATATACTGTGTATCATTGAACTCTATCTTTCAACACTTNCGCTCTTTCGAATTTTGTTGAAGTAATTGTTGGTTTTTTTTTATGGAGTCTAGTTTGTATATGTGATCCGGATGATGACCTGACCCGAAATAATGTTGTCTGGTTTTTAATGGAAAATTTTTTGAGGCTTAGTCCATGGAGCGAAGGCTTGGGCCGGGCAACGCCCCCGAGGAAAATTTTTCTGGGCCCGTTATACAGCCCAGTGCGTAGGACATATAAACCCTGTTGTTTTGGTGATTAGGGTTAATTGTGGATGTACAANGCGATCCGGATGATGACCCCAACCCTAAATAATGTTGTGTGGTTTTTAATGGAAAATTTTCTGAGGCTTAATCCATGGAGCGAAGGCTTGGGCCGATAGGCCCAAGCCGTAGCGCTCATGGACAAGCCTCGTGGGGGTTCGGGGGCAACGCCCCCGAGGANCTTTCGAATTTTGTTGAAGTAATTGTTGGTTTTTTTTTATGGAGTCTAGTTTGTATATGTGATCCGGATGATGACCTGACCCGAAATAATGTTGTCTGGTTTTTAATGGAAAATTTTTTGAGGCTTAGTCCATGGAGCGAAGGCTTGGGCCGGGCAACGCCCCCGAGGAAAATTTTTCTGGGCCCGTTATACAGCCCAGTGCGTAGGACATATAAACCCTNCTCCAATGCATAGGATATACTAAGTGGTATTCAAATCCCATCATACTTGGTGTGATTTTCTCCTTGTCTTGTGGTTAGTACTTGCATATACCCTGTTTGTGGTACTGAATTTCTCAATGTTACAGTGGAAGGTATTGGTGTTCTAATCATTCTCTTGGAGATTTCTGTACATACACATGGTAACTTGGTTTATGTGTGGATGACTTACCTTTGACCAGACTAATGAGGAGACTAGTCGACATGCGCGTAAGCTGAAGGGTGACTGTTTGAACCAAAAAAAAAAGAGAAGAAAAATAAAGAACCCCAATTTGACATTGATATTAGTTGTGNGCGTAAGCTGAACGGTGACTGTTTGAACCAAAAAAAAAAAGAGAAGAAAAATAAAGAACCCCAATTTGACATTGATATTAGTTGTGTTTCAACATTAGCATCTCAAGTATCAATAATAGATCAACCTTCATGATCTTACACTTGCACATCTTCCTGCTGCCCCACTCTACCATTTCTATGTTCCTCTTCAATTGTGTACTCCATTCTCCTCACATTTACAATAAAATTGAACTGATTTCACCATCCTAAAACGACCCTTTTGTCAAAGCCAAAATGAAAGTCATTATCGTCACCATCCTATTATCCTTGATAAACAGATAATCGAATTCTATCACTCTCTTTGTATAACATCCCCAGGATGAACCTGCAAAAACACCACCCTTAATATCAAGATTTTCATCGAGAACATACACATTTATGCATACCCACAGACAAAATGCATATAAAATCATCAGTATGTAACATCTAATACACCCCATCTAAGACAAAACTACATTATATTTGCTCAGTTATGTAATTAGATGGAATCAGTCAATTTATGTTTTTAGTTCAGAGTGAAAATAGTTCTAATTTTACCTGAAGACCCTTTTCTTCCCTGAAGCTTACTGTTCTGAGCTTCAACTCCCCTCTACTGGTTGTCAGTTCATCTAATATCTCAGCATCACAAATTTCCGGTTGGCCTTCCTCACTTCCAGGATGAAGTGGTTCATCATCCTGATGACAATTTTCACAAGATGTAATGTCAATTGTTTATGATCTAAGGACATAATCAGGCAAACCATGAAGAAGATGAAAAACACATACTTTGAATGAGAGGCTGAGAGAGCGTTGTGGGGCGCCGACAACTTCTTCATATTCAGCTGCATCCAGTTCACGCAGATGATGTTGTTGAAACAGTTTTGGAAGAATATGCTGTCTTATGCTTATGAGAAGGAAGAATGGTACGGGGAAGAGTATCCCGGCTATAGGTATCCATGTCATTCCAAAGCACACCAGAAAATATACAAACTGGAAGAGAGTAAATGTGATGATATATCTGAATGGCACCGACTCCACAAAGGAAGCATGAACCCTTTCGAGGACCCTGACAACATTGTTCCACAGGTTGTTGATCCAATTTTCCGAACATTTTTAGTTTTTTGAACTTTCAACGAAGAAAATTAATTAAAATGTAAGCAAACTTACTTGTAGTGCCGGCCAGGTGCAATGAAGAGAAGCAGTATCCTTTCCCAGAACTGGTTTCCAGGAAGGCTGTCAATGGCCATGTAGGCAAAATATCCCCAGAGAACTGATGTTGGTATCTTTTTTATCACAGGCATAGCGCATACTGATGCAGCTACAAGGAGTGATTGCAACAGGTTGCTCAATCTTTGTTCGTTAACTCGTACAGGCAAGTAGGCATCAATGTGTATCTCAGGATCAAAGGAGCCCTTTGTATTTTCTTCATTGTTTTCGCCTTGCATAACTGCCACCTTCAAATCTTCTAGCTCTTTAACTACTGATGTAGTCTGCAACAATTCATAGAATCATTCCAATATAACATGTTGATCAGATTAGGAAATAGAAATATTCTCATGCTCAAAACAAGAAATATGCAACAGGAGATAATAATTAGTCTGCTATTGTAATCTATGCATAGAGGGTACTAGACCCAATTAGTTGATTCGATGCTATTGAAGGGATGGTCAGTAGGCAATGAGTTGTAGTGAATAATGGCCGTACAGTTGAAGATTTGTCAATTTCTACGAACACAGATTGCATCTTGCCATAGATTTCTGAGTTGCTAGCTTGCTGCTTTATGCTTTCCTTGGCACTATGCACCATCTTCTTTCGAATGAACTGGACATTATGAAGTAGATTGTTTGAGCAGCCAAACCAATTCAATTACCAACAGTTCAAAGAAAAATTCCACAACTATTTTCAATACTTACCTGCCTTTTGAGAACTGCTAAGCTCTTTGTATGCATGGGGGACTGTGGCAGTACTCCATTTGAAGGCGGTAATCCAACCAATCCGCAGAGCAAAGTCTGAAAACATGCATATCAATATTTAACATTATATTTAATAATTATAGGTGGCAATAAAGGCTAAATGTACAAGAAGCTAGTTATTGATACCATAAATCCCAGCAACAAGATATCATAGTGGTAGGCAGGAGGGTTTTTGAGATTGAACTCCTTTTGTTGTGCCATCTGAGAAGCAACACTATGATCGAAGAAGTAAAGTCCTGCTATCATTACAGCCGGGATGAAGGCAGCAAAGATGTACACTGGAGGAACCTTTCCCATATCCTGCAGTTTTGTGTATAAAGCAGTCTAAGCCCCCATTTTGGAAGTAAATTATTCCTGAACTTGTGAGGGGTGCATCAAGATGTGTTTTCAGAGCCTACTATGACCCACACAGAGATGAGTTTGCTATCAAGATGTGATTTTTTGTCATGGATTGATGTTGATTGTTGGCATTCTTTTTCAGTTGAAACATTTTTCTCTGAAGATTCAAGCCGTGGTTCCAAAAAATTATAAGGAGCCACCTGGTTTTCTGTGTCAACAGACTTATCACTGGTGTAGAAGCAGAGAAGCTCTGCTAAAGAAAGTTGCAATTCACAGTATGTCATACCTTGATTACAGTCCAATGATTTAACGATGCAGATTCCCAAGGAAGAGGACTAAAGAGTCGTCTGGGAACCCCGGATGGAACTTTACTTGGCACGCTGAATGATAATAATGCCCACATTAAGACCATCAAAGGAACCCCATAGTCTGCAACGAAACTTCGCAGCCAACCTATTGAACACAGTAACAAAATTTTGAGATTTCTTTCATGCAACTGTAATTATCATAATAAAGTCATTGATATTTGCTTTACATGCCTGTGCCATACCACCATGATCTTGCCCTTCTGCTCCTTAGTGCAGTATAGAGGAGGCCAAATGAAAATATGATTCCCAGTAAACCGTTTGTGTAAAGCCACTGGAATTGATACTTGTCTGATTTGGGGTCCTCAGCTTTCGGAATTCTGAACTCACTTATCACTCCCTAAGCAACAGAATCCACCAGATATTTAAGCGCTCTTTCACCAGATGTAGATAATCTATATCTTTTTGTATTCGATACCGTCCATACCTTGATAGCCTCTTGAATGAAAAGAACAGCAATCAACATGCCAAAAGTCTCTCCGGCAATCCTGGTGAATCTACTGATAATGTTGCAAGCATTGAATATTGCAAGGAGAAACAACAAGAGAGCTGTCCAAACACAAACCCTGCCAGAGGTTTTCTCAACAATATCAAAGATCATGCCAGCAACCTCCGAGAAATTCAAATACAAGAAATTTGAAAGAAACACGATCTTATTACCATCCAGACCAAGCCAAGAACAGCGCTTGCCCCAAATCTTCTCTCCCTTTGGCAAATTTGTACAAATAGGTGTACATTATAATTGTAGGTTCTGCAACTCCTACTATGAGAAGAGGTTGTCCACCAAGTATGGAGTGTATGATACCACATATAGCAGTAGAAGCTAATGCCTCAACTGTGCTTAAGCTTCCATCTACATACCAGGGGAAAAAAATGCTCAAACCCTCCCGTTATAAGATCGTTATCGAAAAAATGCATCCTAATGCATGAGACTCCCGTGAAATCATTATCCCATTGATACAAAAACTAGGACAATGTCTCCATTTAGCTGCCTCTAAGAATCCAAAAATTTCTTATATAATTTCCTCCATTTTCTCCGAAAACGAAAGAAAATTGTGGTTTAGGNATGAGACTCCCGTGAAATCATTATCCCATTGATACAAAAACTAGGACAATGTCTCCATTTAGCTGCCTCTAGGAATCCAAAATTTTCTTATATAATTTCCTCCATTTTCTCCGAAAACGAAAGAAAATTGTGGTTTAGGATTTCAGGCTTTCTTATAAGTAATGAATAGGAGTGGCCTACCTGTATCTCTGCTAAGTTGCTCTCCAAAGGCAATGACAGGAAGTGCAGAGGCAAAGAAGATGTATGTAGTTGGAGCCAATATCCTTGGTCAAATCAAAAAACATTTTAGTTTGGATTTGGAAAATGCCATGATTGATGATACAATTGATTGCAAAAAAAATGATCAATCATCAATCAAGAAAGTACCCAAATCCTGAACGAATTCCGACAACCCAATCTTGCTTATAACACGATAGTCGACCTCGGACGTCCTCTGCAACGCCCTTCAGTGGAGCTTTCAAGTTTTCCATTTCTGATACAAGAAACTCAAACAATCAGATACATCTTTCGAAAACTCTATATTGGTTTGGAAAATCTTCAATTAGTCCTATAAAACTTCCTGGGAGATATTCCCACAAAAATTTACTTCTGCTTAGAATAATAAGAAAAGCAAAATTCAAACACTTGTAACATGTATTTACATACACACAGAGACCCTGCAGTTGAAGATTGAGCAGTTACGTAGAGATTTATAAACACAGAGAGAGAGAGAGAGAGAGAGAGAGAGAGAGAGAGAGAGAGAGAGAGAGAGAGAGACTGCAGTTGAATATTAAGCAGTTAAGGAGAGATTTATAAACACACACACACACAAGTAGAGAAAGAGAGATGACATGAATCCAAAGGTCCAAGGAAGGAAAAGATTGAAAGCAAGAAAGNACTGCAGTTGAACATTAAGCAGTTAAGTAGAGATTTATAAACACACACACACACAAGTAGAGAGAGAGAGAGAGATGACATGAATCCAAAGGTCCAAGGAAGGAAAAGATTGAAAGCAAGAAAGAAGACAGAAGGGCAGTAATTAGAGATGTGGAAAGTGAAGAGACAATCAAATCTTATTGTATCATGGATTCTTGAAAGCCANAGAAGACAGAAGGGCAGTAATTAGAGATGTGGAAAGTGAAGAGACAATCAAATCTTATTGTATCATGGATTCTTGAAAGCCATTTAATGTCAATGACAAAAGTATCAAGAAAAATAGCCTTCCAAGAAAGACATCCTCTCCAAAACTCATTCATCCATGCATGTCGTCAATCGTCAGGCAAAAAAACTCATTTTTATTCAATTCCAACCAAGAAAAACATCACTCTCAACACCTTCATGCGTGATCTAGTTCTGGGTTTATCCAGGATGAGAGGAATAGTAACCTTTGAAATCAAACCGTAGTTTCTTTCAGTTTCCCAGGAAATTTTTTTGAACACCTTTGTTGTTGGGTTTGGTTCACTATGAAGAAGCTCTGTTTGAAGTTGTAAATGGAAGAGGCAAATATCCTCTACCTAAAAACACCCGCGCAAGTCCAAATGGTCCCCACTTTACAAAAAAAAAATTTGAATTTTTATGTTTCAAACTTTAGTCAAAGCATACTAAAACAATTCCGAACATTACGAAACACCTTAAACTTTTGGTGGAAATGGAATGAAATTTAGTTTCATGTAATACAACTTCTAGAGATTAGGTCTATCAATAAATAGGATTTCGGTTCATCCAAATTTTAAGACTGATTTAGAATGTTCTATCTATTTGAATCTTGTCGCAAATATCAACGAATTGGATGTTCATAATTCACACCCGAGTCCACTAACAATCGTAAATCTGATCCAAAAACTTGATACCATTAGATTAACTCAATCACAATGCATTTGAGAAAAATTACATAAGAAATTCAAACCCAACTCATCAAGCAAACCCTCAATTCCATGATCTTTATGCAAATATAATTCTAACACAGATCAAATNAAATTACATAAGAAATTCAAACCCAACTCATCAAGCAAACCCTCAATTCCATGATCTTTATGCAAATATAATTCTAACACAGATCAAATCACATCACATCACAATTTAATTGGGTTTTGATATATCTATGTTCGAATTTATGAGATTCGATATAATAGATCAGTATTGATGATACTTAGAGCAATTCCCAAGTATGAGCTCGGGAGCGGAGGTCAGACGCACAGAGTTCATAAAACCAGAGTAAAGCCCAGCTCAATCGAAGCAGCAACGGAAGTAATAAAGAGATAGCTATTTGTCAACAGAAACTCTAGAGGCAGCAAAGAGTCATAATCGAAGCAAAAACTCTCATCCAGGAAAGATCTCCTCCTAAGATCAAGGAGGATTCCTCGGATAAATGACGAAGATCTCGAGGCAGATCCCCGTAGAATTAGGAAAAGTCCTATAAATACTATGTAACGCCCCCAACAGAGAGGCAGAATCCTAATATCACATCTGATATTCTGTAAACTTTTTGGTATATAAATAGTGAAGGAAGGAGCAAGAATCTCCATTGAAAAGTGGATTAGCCGAGCTCCCGAACTGGTGAACCACTATATTTCTACTGTGTTAATTCTCCAACTCCCCAACAATTTTCAGGATCATTCCCTCGAGTCTAGTAGCTCAGATCCCAATAATTCTAATATTGTTTCTTTCATTTACTCGTTATTACAAAATTGCATCACGTTGAAATACACCATCAAGTATTAAAGCCGAAGTCAAAATATTAATTCACATCCAATTAAACGGATTTAAATATTGATTAATTCCGACATATTGAGAAGGATAACAGGGAGGACAGCTCCCTGGTTTAAGCATAGGACAGCAGTTAGTGAGTAGTTATGTCTTCTTCAAACTTACATGTAAGAGAACCTAAACAACAATTCTATTTGAGTAAGGCACGTCTCTTACATACACATGGTATGAGAATTTTCCTCCCCAGTAGTGGGAAACTGAAATTAATTTGACTAACTACTTGGCTCGTGAGGAATGACTATTACCCTTAGGACACATTGAAAATTCAAAACATAAAGTCTTGTTTGGGCATAGAATCCAGTTTACATCCAAGTTCGGAGGGGTGAGATCTCCTCCAATATTTTTTATGTCAATTCCTTTTTTTAATGGATCACGTATCATTCATTTGAGTAGGTTTTATTGCATACAAATAGATTTTTTTGAGTCGTTAATGATAGATAATCCTCCAAGAAAAATATATTCTTCCCCTAAAAGTGCATCGAAAAATAATACATTTATTCTCTNAGTACTATTTAAATGACATACTTAATACACGAGGTCTGAAGAATATTAGGTATACGTAATTTATCACAGTTTCATGTGTGATGCTTCACACTTGTACAGAACTTTTATTTTATATTTAAATTCAACTGCCACCCGTGTTTTCTGTCAATTGTTAATTGTTCATTATTCATCATGTGTAACATAGACGTTAGTATTGTTGTAAATTACACCTTTGGCAACTCTCAAGTAACGAGAGATGATGCAAGGAGGACACCATGGACTAAAAAAGCTCAATGGGTATGATTATGAAAATAACATCTTAGACGAAAATGAAATACAAGAAGGAAAAAGTAACAAAACTCTGTCACAATCCGAAGGTTTATGCTCTTCTTTAGATTTTTTCGTTTTTGGAATAATTTTTCTCCAAGTCGTTTTCAGACACTTTGAATTCTCCTCTTATATTTCCCCGGCAGACATGGCACTAGTAACTCAATGGTAGATGGCCAAATAGTCTAAGAGCTTAGCAGATCACACAACCCACATGGTTGGTTGATTAAGTGGTCAAATAATAAATGAGATGTAAATTTGTTTATTCAAGAGTCTGAATCGGTTTAAAATCTGAGTTTAATTAATGTGCGTGATTTATAGGTGATTACATGTATTTGAGACTTGAATGCACATGTGGTTGAGACCATCGTGTTACTTGAGAAGAAAAGAAAGAAAAGAAGAGGATATACCAATGACATAGACTATGTGGTTGCATATCCTTGGAAGAACGAATGAAGTAACCACAATCAAAGATGTTGTGTGTGCGTGCAGGATCTTGCACAATATAAACACGAGAACAGATCTCTTCCGTAGTGAACTCGAGTTAGTCAATCGAATGGTCAATCCTACTACTTGGAACACTGTGAGGTCCGGTGGTGGCGTAAAACGGTAATGGATGACTCTCGTGGATCAACAGAGCGATCCAGTGAGGCTGAGGGGGGTTCCTGGAACAGAAAAAAATGAGTTAAGAGGGCGCCGAAATGTTTTTTGGCATATCCCCTCTGACGATCAAGTCAGTTCTTTGAGAGAGGGGAAGAAGAAAACAATGTATTTGTTTGAGAAAATGTTCTTTTTTGCATACCGTCTTGTCTTTTTGTGAGGAGTATTTATACCTCAAAAACTCATGATTGCTGTCAGTGTGGTGAGTAAGTGATCATTAGATACGGGCAACGTGCGTATTGATACCTATGAGAAATGTCTTCTCTCTTAACTGCTCGGGACCCCGAGCAACCAATGCTTCGTCATCGGCCTGCCGAATGTTTAATGAGTTTCTCTCGGCAAGAATGTAATAAATGCCCAGTCATAGGGACATTTATTACTTTTCACTTCTAAGTCTTACTGCATTAAATGATGTCTCATCAGGGGAATGGTGCACTAAATACTTGTTTTCCCAAGTCGTGTGTCTGCAAGGGCATCTAGGTCTTTTTGTCTCTGATCTGACACAATATGTCACGCGCCCATTCTCCATTGGTTGTGTCTTCTGCCTTCTTGTGCCTTCTGACACCAATTGTGTAAGACGAGGTCATGATGGCTAACCTAGTCCAGCCTAGGCTAGTGACCTGTACATCAATAACTTCTGCAGGAGCAGAGAATGTTATCCTGGACGGGTACATCTTGGTACCGAGGGAGTGGTACATGTAGGGACCGATGTACCCCATATCCGACCGAGGGATACGTGTCGGTACGTAATGTACTGGTTGTCATTGATCCCTATGAACAATACCTCGGGGGAAGAGGGACTTATGAACCGACGGGTACGTGTCGTGATTACGGCAACAAGAATTTACTGATGCCGAGAACACGTGTCTTCATCTTGGAGTATTTGGAAATGTCTCATCAATCAAGTGACTAGTGAGTACCTCCTCCATAGGAAGTGTTCACTTATATGGCGGGGGGAGACGACTCCTACCCGATGAGGGATGGAGGTAAAGGCTACTGTATTGCCTTAGGAAAGGGTGCAGACCAGCCAAAATCGTCTCCCCCCTGCCATATAAGTGAACACTTCCTATGGAGGAGGTACCCACTAGCACTTGATCAAATGGCTAGTGGGTATCTCCTCCATAGGAAGTGTTCACTTATATGGCAGGGGGGAGACGACTCCTACCCAATGTAGGATGGAGGTAAAGGCTACTGTATTGCCTTAGAAAAGAGTGCAGGCCAACCAGAATCCTTGGTGTTCAGGGATGAGATCCAAACGCGCGATTTCTACCCCTAACACTGTGCAAAGGCGGTGATGAATTTGTAAGTCAAGAAAAATAGGTCGAAATGGAAGTACCAAGGACTTCGTTTTCGTTCTTTGAAACATATTGCACAATGTGACAGTTTTGGCCATGACTCTTGAGGGGGGAAAGAGACTTGATCAAATTGCAGGACGATCCTCGGGTCCAGGAGGCGGCTGGACTTTCACCGGCCTCTTGTTGGTGGGAATGTTGAAGATAACATCTGCTGGCAACAGATTGTATGTAATGTACATTTGGGTGAACCATATGGCATACTGCTTAGGAAGATGCTGCACAATCAACCTTCACTACATTGAACCTGTACAGATTCACTTCTCACTCTCTCTCAATAATTTCACCAAACCCCACGGAATCAATGTTTTTTGTGTGTGACCTCCCTGATTCTAGGTGGATTCCTCGTTCAAAGTATTGAGTCTATCATGACAAGTACGACCATAATCAATGTTGTTTTTTGCGTGTGACCCCCTTGATTCTGGGTGGTTTCCTCGTTCAAGCAATACTAGGTATTGAGTCTAGCACGACAAGTACGACCTCCGTTTCTCCTCAAACTTCATCATTCAGCATGCAGTTATTCTTTTCATATTTGCACCCAATATTATCAACCTGGCAATCCATACTCAGCACAGTATCCCCATGTGCGGCCCGTGAGCATACGACAGATATATCATACAATTTACCTCAAGACCAAAAGTAGCTGAAATTACGGGATAACAGTACAACTTGCAAGTATCAATTTCAAATGCAAAGTGGACACCGAAAACCAAGTATATTGTTCCAGCTTCCAGTTAAACATATGATTGAAAAGTTATTACATTCACCATTCATCCATTTTCAGCAGGGAAAAAAGCTGCCAGTAAGGAAAACTACTTCCAGAGCTTTCTCAAAGACATGTTTTTCTCTGTCTCTTTCTTCANAACATCCATCCATTTTCAGCAGGGAAAAAAGCAGCCAGTAAGGAAAACTACTTCCAGAGCTTTCTCAAAGACATGTTTTTCTCTGTCTCNACCATTCATCCATTTTCAGCAGGGAAAAAAGCTGCCAGTAAGGAAAACTACTTCCAGAGCTTTCTCAAAGACATGTTTTTCTCTGTCTCTTTCTTCATCACTTTTGCCACTGCCATCTCAAAATCTTCCTGGGTAACATGAACCCTCCTCTCCCTTAAGGCAAACATGCCCGCTTCAGTGCACACAGCCTGCAAAAAGGACAAATCATCAAGGTTTCAAGTACAGAGATCTACGTGCAACACAAGTTATGGTGCCACACCAATAAAATGTTAACTCTCATGAAAGGATCCCACCCTTCCGTATAATGATTGAGTACGCCAGGTCAGATCATATGCGATATATCCCGACAAGACTAACACATACAGAAGAACTACTACAGCAAGTCCATTCATTCCACAATGAAGGGTGTATTCAAATATAAAAATTTCTTTTCATCAGAGGCATGGTTTAAGTTTTCACACAATCTCTTCCCTCCATATACAGTTTGGAAGGGCAAGGAAGAGAAGTGGTTGGCACAGACACGGAATGTTAGAATGTCATTACCTGCCAATTCAAACAAATCTCACTATTTCACATCAAACAACCAACTATAAACATATGGATTACAATTAGTTGCTTTCGTATTAAATAAAGCAATAAGTGAGAGAAACTCGCCTTGAGTTCCGCACCAGATGCACCATTCATTTTCTCAGCAATTTTCTTCAGATCAATGCCCCGCATCAAATTCATTTTCCTTGAGTGAATCTTCAAGATATCCAAACGAGACTGAAAGTAATGTTGAACATAAGAACCAGCAAAAAATAATTCACATCTAAAAAATATTCGCATCAGATTACACGATCCTTTCAAATACTGTAAAAAGTCCAAAACAATTTTTCTAACCTTGGCCGTCAAGAACATAATCTGTTCAATGTTACTACATTGCATTTCTTAGAGATAAGTATAATAGGAAATATCAAAACTGGGGAAAGGACAAAAATGTTTCAAGTGGATGCATTCACATAATTAATGCTGAATTAAAATGTACATAAAACCATTAAATTACAGAAGAGTTATCGCATCAATTTATCGGACATTGGCACCTAAGGATGGCCAATTGCCAAAATGTGACATACCTCTTCATTGGGATTTGGAAACTCAATTTTTCTGTCGATTCTTCCAGGTCTCAGGAGTGCTTGATCCAGAATGTCTATACGATTTGTAGCCATTAAAACCTGAGTAGATCAGTTGCATGCATAAGATTATCTATCCACCTCTGATGATTTATGAATTATTTCCCCAATTCACAAAAAACAAGATAATCATAACCACAACAAAATAATAACCAGTTCGAGAAGACAAAAATAATTAGAAAAATANTTCACCTCTGATGATTTATGAATTATTTCCCCAATTCACAAAAAACAAGATAACCATAACCACAACAAAATAATAACCAGTTCGAGAAGACAAAAATAATTAGAAAAATACTTTTATTTTGTTGGATGCTTCAAAGCCATCCAACTGATTCAGAAGCTCCAGCATAGTCCGCTGTACTTCACTATCACCATTACCAGACCCTGATTCCATGCGAGCAGATCCGATACTATCAATTTCATCCATAAAGATGATTGATGGAGCATGCTCCCTGTTAAGTAACAAAATAGACAAATCCATAAGAAAATATATGGGGGGCATGTAAACTTCAAATCAAAAACCCATTCACCAATCCAGAAGATCACATTAAATTAAAATACCATTCACAATGAAAGCATGTACACAAGTAAAGAGCCAACACCAAGATTCAAGGATAATAAAAGATGTTGCTTAAAGACACTGAACGAACCTGGCCATCACAAAAAGTTCTCTAACCATCCTAGATCCTTCACCAATGTATTTCTGAACTAATTCGGAACCAGATACCCTGATGAAGGTGCAGTCAGTGTGATGGGCCACTGCTCTTGCAAGCAGTGTTTTCCCAGTGCCAGGTGGTCCATAGAGCAACACTCCCTGAATTCATGAAGTAGAGAGATTAGCAAAGCTTCAGGAAGGTAAACACATAAAACTCTTAAAACCAGTAATTACCTTTGGTTGAGCTATTCCAAGACTCTCAAACAACTCAGGATGTTTGATCGGAAGTTCTATGACCTATAAAAAGTAAGACAACAAAAAAAAGCAATGGAATGAAAATTGTAACATATTCAACAAATATAAATAATAGGAACTAAAAAATAGGGTCCTTGTACAATTTTAAGTTGAAAATAATCAAATAGGATAATTTCTGTGATTATGAAGAAAAACAACCAATATTGATCTGAGGTGAGACACACCTCCTTTATCTCTTTGATTTGCTGGTCAAGACCACCAATCATGTCATAGGTCGAATCAGGAACTTTCTCAACTTTCATAAGGTTCACAAGGGGATCGACTTTGCTAGGCAATACCAAATGAAGCACATAGCTATCATTACGTAAAGCAACTCGTGTTGATGGAGTGATCTTTGTAATATCAATACTCTTGTCAATATCCACCACATACTTCCCTTCAGGATGAACCTAAATGGAAGAAAGCTCAAAAATATTAAAAAAGAGAATTTTATAACTACCAACACAGGAAAATCAACTTTGCAATTAGGTTATGAACGATGATAATAACATATGATGAAAACAACAACATTGAAAGTTAAACAAAATAAGAACCTCGTNATAAAAGAGAATTTTATAACTACCAACACAGGAAAATCAACTTTGCAATTAGGTTATGAACGATGGTAATAACATATGATGAAAACAACAACATTGAAAGTTAAACAAAATAAGAACCTCGTCCGTGCAAAAGCAAATCATTTCAAAAAACAATTTTTTGCTATGAAATAATTACAAGCAAGAAAAGACAAGAGCTTTAACATATTATACAAGTGATACCATAAGATTCATGATCTTAATAGGCACACTGACACAAACACATATATTGTAGACCCAACAAAGAGATCATGCATACATCCACAAACAATCAACCTCCCAAAGTCCTGCTATGGCTAATATATATTACATCTCTACAGTTGGGGTGTACCAAAGATGTCCAACACTTTGTGGGGCAATGAATTCGCCATTCAAAAGCTATGGGCTAAGTTTGCATTTTTTGAGTCTCCTTTCATTGTCTTTTGACATGTTCAAAGAGAATCCATATCATCAAATTTTGATGGGTTGAGGGACATGGAAACTAAATGGATCCCTTTACTTAGTGTGCAATATATACTTGAACTTGTACTTCTTGGGGATTGTACCATGAATTGGCATTAAATAGCAATGCAACAGTGCTTGCACCAGGGACCTGGTAATATCAAGAGTCAAAGACCCACCATGCCAATCAGTTGCCTTGGGAGATGGTTCAAATAATTGGACTCCTTTATTTCAATTTTAGGACACAGCAGTCAATTTATCACAACAAAAAGAAAAGCATAGAATAAAAAAATTAAAATGATAAGCAGCATTCTTCAACTCTGAGAACCACAAATATACGTACAATGTGCAAGCCCACAAAATGCTCAGCATCAATAACATAGGCATTCTTTTGAAGGGACTAGGGAGGGTAGGGGTACTCAAAAAATATATAACATAGATAAATATACAACGCTGGGGAAAAATGGGCAGATCCCACTGACCTTCACTAAGACCTTTGATTTCCCCATGACTTTGACGACTTCACCAACATATGACCCAGGCTCCTGAAGAAGCTGCAGCTCTTCTTTAAGCATCCTCACTGTTAGGTTAAACACATGCAAAACATTATTAGGCAAAGAGGAACATAATTAGATTCCAAAAGAAAGTCAACCAATAAAACCCAGATAGCAATCTATAACAAAGGATTCTCTCATATAACTACGACAACAGTGTCTATCGAACATAGTTGTAGTAAAAATGAGACATTAAACCATAGATTTTTAACGTAGATATGCAATGCTGCGTTATTTAGGCGTGAATAACAAATAAAAGACCACTGAGATTACATTTGTAAAGAAATATGAAGTTATACACGCCAGATACCCTTTCTTCCCAATATAAAGTCAAATGTTTCTGTAAAAATTGGTATATATAATGGAAGGAGAATAGAAAAACAGTCAAACTCCACTGATTTGGCCCAAGGAAATATGAATATATAAATTAAATTGATNCAATCTAGCCAGATACCCTTTCTTCCCAATATAAAGTCAAATGTTTCTGTAAAAATTGGTATATATAATGGAAGGAGAATAGAAAAACAGTCAAACTCCACTGATTTGGCCCAAGGAAATATGAATATATAAATTAANTATATAATGGAAGGAGAATAGAAAAACAGTCAAACTCCACTGATTTGGCCCAAGGAAATATGAATATATAAATTAAATTGATCCTAAAGAAAAGAATACAGCGAAATTCAATAAGCAAACTAATAGCACAAAAAAAAATTCCCAAATCAGAGGCAGTTTCCAATACAATTACTTCCAATTCAAGGACGAAATTAAAACCCTAAATATCCAACTTTGAAAAGAAAAACAAGACGAAATCAATCGTTACATAGATCCAACAAAACATATGCGAAATTAGGGTTCGTGAGGCGTGTATACGATAGTTACCTCGGGAATTGAGATCGTTACGCTGAGCTTCGAGTCGCTGGAGATTGTGGGTTTTCTGGCGGACTTGGAGCTGAAGATCGTGGATGTGTTGGAGATAGTACTGCCTTAGCCCTTCTCCACCGCCTTGTTGTTGTTGTTGATGCTTCATCGGGCTCTTCGCCTCCTCCGCTTGCCTGATCTCTATCGCCACCGTCGCCATTATAAGCCCAACGAACTGTAAACTGAGTCCTCTTTCTTCCTCAATTGATTTGATACTCAGATATATGTGGGAGAAGAAGCTTTCTTTTGGATCAAGTTATCACTTCTATTCTCCGGTTCTCCCCTTTTTGGTCTGTCCTCTCAGTCGCCGCCTACCCCTGTGTGGTGTGGCCCTTTTAACTTTCCTCTTAAAATTGTATATTTTGTAAATATGTTTTTAAATTAAAGGGTGAATTAGTATTGTTGGCGAATTATAATTTATACCCGAAAGATTTCACGAATTGTAATATAAGGGCCTTTTTAGTTTGCGTCTCAAAAAATATTATTCGAAAATAATTTTTGAAAAGAGTTTTAAGAAAATGGTTTTGATATTTTTTGAGATAAAAATCTTGTTTGGTTAGATGATTTCAAAAATAATTTTATAATACAAAAAATAGTAAAACCTTTTTGAACTGCTTAAATATATATTTAAACAGTAACTCAAACATTATTAAAAAAATATAAAAAATTTATTTTTAGATTGAAAAATTCATAAAAAAAAAATCAATAAGCCAAACTTTAATATATACATAGATTCCCATATATATAAAACTAAATAAATAAATATATCTATATATATTTATACGTATTTATATATATACATGTATATATATATACACGTATATATATATATATATTTATATGAATACTATAAATATATATATATATATGTGGGTATATATATATAATTATATACATATACAAATTTGTATATATACATATAAATAAATATTCGTATGTATATATATATTGTTCTCCTTGTGTTCCAAAATTTAAAAAAAAAACTCTAAAAATAATTACACTTGCTTTCTGTTTCTTTTACTCAAATCTCATTTTTTTCTCAAATATTTAGAAAACAAAAATGATAAACAACAGGTTTTGGTTTTTTTTGAAATTTTGAGAATATAAAATTGTTTTCGATATGATAATCAAACATGGAGTTTTCCTTATTTTTAGAGTTTTGAAAATAAAAAACTGTTTTTAAAAAACAAACCAAACATGCCCATAGTTTTTCTGTTAATTTTTTCATTAGTGTCGATGAATTGAATTTAAAAGAAATAATAATAAAAGTTAGCGGAAGAGTCATATTGCAACAATTTTAATAAATTAATAGTATAATATAAAAAATTTAATTTTGATGGTATAAATTGAGAAACTTGAATTTTTTTAAGGTACAAAGTGCAAAAAATCCTAATATTTTTGTATTTTAAAAGATTTTTAAATTAAAAATTATACTATCTACCATATAAAAACATAACAACGTGATCTAAAACATAACAACAAAGAAAAACAAAATAACTTAATTGACACAATTAAAAAGTTCATTGACTTAATTGATACAAAAAAAAAATAAAAAAAATAAGGGATTTAAGTAACACAAAAATCATAATTTGAGAATCATATATATAATTTACTCTAAAAAAATACTTTATTTTTGAAACTTATCCCCCAGTATCTTCTACATAGTGGGTACATGCCAAGTATTAAAGAATATAATACTTGAATAGTAAGAAAAAAAAATTTAAAACAAATTGAGCGCCTTTTGTACCTAGTTTATAAGGTATTAACATTAATCTCCTATCTGACGATATTTTGTAATACTAAATATAAAATATTGATTGGGCACCAATTATATTTTAAATTATAATTATAATTTTTTAATTACATAATTTAAAATTAAAGTAGATAGAGAAAAAATAATTTTATCAATAATTTAAAATTATAGTAGATAGAGAAAAGATAATTTTATTAATGAGTCTTTGGTCCAATGGTACTGCTTACCTTGTAAATACTTGAAAAAATTGTGAAAAAGTATATCATTTTATACTTATTTGTGTAAAAGTACCTCAATAAAAAATATATACATATAAGTACTTTTGTGTGTAAATGTTTAGTGAAGAGATATACTTTTGTTGAATTGTAATTTTTGCTCATACGAAAATTGTCATTTTCTTCTATTAATGGGAGACAAATATGACAGTTATATTAGGAATTCAGTTTCCTAAATTTGTAGAACAACATTTTTGAATTTTAAATTATACTTTTCTCTTTCATTCAACTTAAGTTATTCAAACATTCATGTTTTTTCTTTATTTGTATAATTTGTTTTTTTTTTTTTTATAAATCGTAATAACCAAGTTGATGGTTCTGATTCGAATGATGATTTGTTGTCTCGCACGACAATGTCACAGTGCTACGAGACAATGTCACACTGCTACAATATCGTCCATATGTTNTGATTTGTTGTCTCGCACAACAATGTCACAGTGCTACGAGACAATGTCACACTGCTACAATATCGTCCATATGTTTTTTTTTTTTTTTAAATCGTTACGGTCTCTTAACGTCAATCATGTTTATGTGAGAATGAATGTCAATGATGATGACTCAAATGAGGATGATCGTAATAATCAAAATGATATTTCTGATTTGGAAGATGATTTGTTGCCTCGCACGATAATGTTACAGTGCTACAAGATAATATCACACTGGTACTAGAAAATGTCACACTATTACAAACTAAATTCACACTGCTAAAAACCAATGTCACACTATCGCAAATCAATGTCACATTGCATATATTGCCATGACGCATATAACAATGTATATGGCCTCTTTGATTTTTTTTCTGTCAAATGATCAAACACTTGGTGTGCATGTAGTACCAAACACTAGAAGTAGAAAGATAATTCAAGGAAAAAAAAAGTAGATAAAATAAAAGAAANCTTCTTTGATTTTTTTTTTGTCAAATGATCAAACACTTGGTGTGCATGTAGTACCAAACACTAGAAGTAGAAAGATAATTCAAGGAAAAAAAAGTAGATAAAATAAAAGAAACAACATTTTTTTTGAATTATCAACTTTTTTTCTAAAAAATTCAATAACTCTCATATTTCTCCATCCTTCTGCTACAATCACTCTTATTTNCCTCTTTGATTTTTTTTCTGTCAAATGATCAAACACTTGGTGTGCATGTAGTACCAAACACTAGAAGTAGAAAGATAATTCAAGGAAAAAAAAAGTAGATAAAATAAAAGAAACAACATTTTTTTTGAATTATCAACTTTTTTTCCAAAAAATTCAATAACTCTCATATTTCTCCATCCTTCTGCTACAATCACTCTTATTTGCAGAAAACCATTATTAATTTCTTGTACTTTCACTCCATTCCTATCAAAACCCATCAAGAGAAAAAATTATCTCCATCCCAAAATCCTCAAAACCATAACAAAACCCTCTCCTAAACCCCTCCCCTAGTCACCCCTCAGCAAACCCAATTAATCCTAGTGAAACCCCACCTAAATAAAGTCCTAAGTTTCCCTTCGACCAATTCTCTAGTGAAGAGTTAAAAGTGCCAAAAACTCACGACTTTNACCCATCAAGAGAAAAAATTATCTCCATCCCAAAATCCTCAAAACCATAACAAAACTCTCTCCTAAACCCCTCCCCTAGTCACCCCTCAGCAAACCCAATTAATCCTAGTGAAACCCCACCTAAATAAAGTCCTAAGTTTCCCTTCGACCAATTCTCTAGTGAAGAGTTAAAAGTGCCAAAAACTCACGACTTTCGGATCTCTGAAATTTTTTAGTCCATCAGAGTTATCGACGACAATGTTGATAAATTTTCTAGAATTTCTATCCTTAAATTTGAGTCGTGGTTGGTTGGTGTCTTTATGTTGCAGACAAAGGTAAAGATTTAGATAGTGAAGTTTTGAAAATATCCTTTTTTCAGCAACGATCAACAGGAAGTTTTGAAAATCTAAAAGGAGATTTTATGGAAGTTTTTAGAAGAATTGAGTTTCCAGCGATATTGAAGAGATTTATGTGTAACAATTGAGATCCCTTAAGTTTCGGTTGTGGAAGCAAAANTTTTAGAAGAATTGAGTTTCCAGCGATATTGAAGAGATTTATGTGTAACAGTTGAGATCCCTTAAGTTTCGATTGTGGAAGCAAAAATATAAAAATCGATTCTCATTTTACTGAAGAGGGTATTTTAAAAATTTGTTAGGAGTTGTGTACTTTTTTACCTATATTTTTTAAAATAGTACTTTCTGCTCTATAATTTCTAAAAAAAACACCACCCCCCCTTAAAACNAATTGAGATCCCTTAAGTTTCGGTTGTGGAAGCAAAAATATAAAAATCGGTTCTCATTCTACTGAAGAGGGTATTTTATAAATTTGTTAGGAGTTGTGTACTTTTTTACCTATATTTTTAAAAATAGTACTTTCTGCTCTATAATTTCTAAAAAAAACACCACCCCCCCTTAAAACCCTAAGTACTTTATCTTCTTGAGGTCAAGAGTTCAAATCTTTCTCCCTCTCTCTTACTTCTTCCCAAAAAAAACAAATAGAGAAAAAATAAGAGGGAGGGATGAGAGAGATAAGTGTGAATTAGTGGGATTGTCTGATATTAAGGAATGTATTAGTTAAATTGTCAGACATTGGGATCGTGAAAATATATTTTTCAAACATTAAAAATTTTATTTTGAATGAATTTGATACTGTTAGATAAAATTAGATAAATCTTGATCATTTTGGTGTTTTTAAAAATATAGAATTCAAATAATATTAAATAGACGGTATCTACTAAAGTAATTCAAAATCTACCGCGGTGTTACTATAATTTTTAAAAAAATTAAAAAACAAAAACATAAAATTTACGGTATAAACATTTTGAACTTGGATTCGGTACCGAAAAAAAAATATTAAATACCATGTGTTTTTATTATTTTTGTAGATTATTTTATAATAAAAAAATTATTACTTATGTGTGTAATTTTTACCGTTGTAGTAACTATTTTTACCACTTTTCTTCGATAAATAAATACCACTTTTTACGGTTCTTTTTATTTTTGTTGTAATAACTGTTTTTATTTATTTTTAGGTAATACAACAGTGATAAAAATATTCACAAAAATAATAAAAATTCCAAAAATATAATAAAAATTAGTACAGTAACAAAATTTTATTATTGGCTAAAATTTCTATTCGTTTCCTTTTTTTTTTTTTTGTTCAATTGTCAGAGGTGTTCAAATAAACTTATGTGCACCTCGATAAACTCCTTCTTCAGTTTGATTAAAAACAGATCATCAACGTCAGAATTAAAATATTTATGAGATAAATTCTGATGACTTAGCTCTAATGCGTACCTTAATTAATTTTCTCACTGATTCGATCAAAAGTAAATCATCGTAACAAAACTAAGATATTAATAAAATAAATTCTAATAACTTAACTCTAAAATATTATAAAATTTTAATTTATAAATATCTAAATTTATTGTCCGTCCCGTTATTACTTGAGCTATTTAATTTCCTTACTTTCGCCCAGCCCTATTTATAGTCACTCTGTAGTTTGTACTTCTGTTCTTTTTCATTTTTTTTTGGCCTTTCTGACAACTAATAAATTGATCTAAACCTTTTGAACTCAATTGATCTATACTTTAGTTTTCAAAAAAAAATTGATCTATACTTTAGAGCTCTTTGATTTGATTTGATAGGTTTTGAAAGTTTTGATTCATACAGATTTCAGACCAATCAGAGTTCGGAATTAGGGCTTCTCTCGTGTATTGATTGCAGTCATTACCATCTGATGTAGAATGTAGTATAGTATTTAACTTACACAATGTATTTATAAAAACTTGTTCTTAATGTTCTTTATATTCTCTTACAATTAATCAGAAAAATCAACCTCTCTACCTCTAGAATCGCGTCTTCTTAGCTCAGGCAATTGTGCGTATTGTTTTGTTGGGTCAATAGTCAGTTTTTAGGGGTTTGGTCCGTGCATTATTGCACTCACGATCAAGGTCTGAGGTGTTTTATGTTGATTTTGTTAGCTTGATTCATTAGTAATAGTTGTTTGTCAATTTGATCGACAAAAATCATCTCTAGATAGAGTTTTGGAAGATTCGAATTAGTGAAGGATGGAGAAGAAAAAGATCGCAGTTCCACTTGTTTGTCATGGGCATTCTCGCCCTGTCGTCGACTTGTTCTACAGCCCAATCACTCCCGATGGGTTTTTCCTTGTTAGTGCCAGCAAGGGTAAATGCCAATTTTACTTGAAATTAATAGTTTTTGATTTTTTATCGATTCATGTGGTCTATCTAGTTGCTGATAATTACTTGTAGTTTATCGCCTTTAATTTTGAGGAATATTGACTTGTTTTCCTTCTTAGCTGTCTTGTCTGCGCTGATCTTCGTTAGTGAGGAATTTTAATCATCTGAACTTGAACTAGAAACTGGAAGGAAGAATAAGTTCAGGGTTTGTAATGATTACGGGATAATTTATGTGGTAAAATCACAATTGGCATTTTCAGTTGCGGGTTTTGTGAAAGTAGTCTTCCACTTCAATTCCTCTGTAGAATTACAAGCTTCTAATTCTTTTTGGCTATTATATCTTTGGATTTAATGACTCTGGTCGTATTCATATACAACATCTGAACAAGCTCAATATATGCTCAGTTGTCAGTTCCCCCATTGAATTCTTAATAAAAGAATTGATGTTACATTGTGAGATAAGATTAAGGCTTGCTGTGATTGATATTATTTGTAGGATTTGATTTGTTTGCTTATTTTCTGTTTTCAAAACATGGTTTAATTTCTGTTATTCAGATTCCACCCCAATGCTGAGAAACGGTGAGACTGGAGATTGGATTGGAACCTTCGAAGGACATAAAGGTGCTGTGTGGAGTTGTTGCCTGGATAGAAATGCTCTGCGTGCTGCATCTGCGTCTGCTGATTTTACTGCGTATGGGGTCAAGCTTTTCCTTTATTTAGTTACATTTAGTGTAACGTTGTCATTATGTGATAGTTTTAAAGTTGTTATTCCCCACATATGCGCGAGTACTTCTCTTAGAGTACTAGTCGCATTTTGAATTTTGCCTTTTCTAGGTACCTGACTTTATGTATGCATAAATGTTGATTCTTGATTTGTTTTCTAATTCATCCTCATTGTTTGCAGAAAAATATGGGATGCATTAACGGGCGATGAATTGCACTCATTTGAGCACAAGCACATAGTTCGGGCATGTGCTTTTTCAGAGGTAGTTTAGCCAAGTCGAGTATGAGGCTGCTTGAGTTTAATTTTCCCTTTTATTGTATTAACTTGAAAACTTAGCTATGATAATCTGTCTTACACAATGAAGGGGCACAGCTCAGTGCTTGCATGTGCTCCACAGTTGCTTTCCTTTTTCCAATCATCAATGAAAACTTTTCATGAAACAGGAACAGCGTGTTCCATGTGGGACAACAACTCCATCAAAGAAAAAGACAATATTGAAACAGGAAAAAATATTTATATATAAAATTTTACTCGTCATAGAGAGATGTCCAATCCAAAAGAGACACACTGAATCCCAGAAAGAAGACAAAAAAGAGATTCTTTCCCATAATCGAGCCACCTCCACTTGTGTTCAAAAAGTTTNCGTCATAGAGAGATGTCCAATCCAAAAGAGACACACTGAATCCCAGAAAGAAGCCAAAAAAGAGATTCTTTCCCATAATCGAGCCACCTCCACTTGTGTTCAAAAAGTTTTGCATTCCTTTCAATCCATCTAACCCAAAACATAGTCAACACCAAATGTCTCCAAAGTGATCAAGCTTTTGCACTCCTTCCAAGTTCCAAGTCCACAAAATACTATGCAGTTTCTTTCAAGTTTTAAGTTATTTTAAATTGGTTTCTCTAGATATTAAGTTATTTTAAAATTGGTTTTAAGTTATTTTAAATTGGTTGCGTGTATCATTGTACAGGATACACACCTTCTACTCACTGGTGGTGTTGAGAAAATACTTCGCGTATTTGATTTAAATCGACCAGATGCACCTCCAAGAGAAGTTGATAATTCTCCCGGTTCAGTTAGAGCTGCTGCATGGCTTCACAGTGACCAGACCATTTTAAGTTCCTGCTCCGATATTGGGGGGGTGAGGTAGGCAATGTTCATTTATGTTTTTATTTCTATTCGTTCTAATTTGGTGTTTTCTTATTTGATTATATGAATTAGAGCTTATGGCTGGTATATGTTGATTTAATTTGAACTCATATGTACACCACAAAGTCAGCTGTTTGGTTTGTATTAAGTGGCTTATGTTAATTCCTGACGCTGGCAATGTCCATGAGAATACATTTGGCAATTTTCGCAATCCCCACATACATTGGGCAGTTACCCATATAAAGGGGGCCCACTCAAAATGGCCTCCTGCTTTTGAAGTGGACTCCTGGCCATCTTGATTCTTGCTTGTCTACTCCGTGGAGTCTTCTTATTTGGTTATTTTATGAGCTGGTAAATATCCTTAGTTTTTAAATTAATGGACTATGGGAGGGGTTGTATCACGGTCAAATGTGAGTTTTAACTTCATCGATTGAACTATAAATCTCTGGTGTTAAGAAAAAATTGATGTTGTACTTGTTTTCATTCTTTGTTCAGAACATTGAGGTGGACATTAGATTGGCAGAAAGGTACATGAAGATAGATAGCAAAAATTATGTGGAGGAATTGTTTAAAAACCAAAGTTTGCACTTGTGGTTGGCTGGAGTGCACCTGTGCTGGCTGTCTGAAGGAATCCTAAATTGTAGATGATACTGACTTTTGTAATATCTGGCCTACTTAAACATGAAAAGGTAAATTATTGATTATCAAACCACACACTTCTTAAACTGTCAGACACTTAGCTTGTGATGTTCCACTTAATGGTGATTTGTTTAGGTGCACAATAAGGTGATGGTTCTATTCCAAGCAGATTTTGATATGATTTGCCGAAAATCTACTTTCCTGTTTTAGGGTCCATAGAACAGGGCCACTTCTACATGGGCTTTACAACCTCTATTTGAAAGGGTAACAATTACATGGGGCGGTATTACAGTACATAAATACATCAACCTAATGTCTTGAGCTGGATTGAAAATTATAAATTTATTGTTACTACAGTCACTTGTCAATTAAACCTGTTTACAGAATGTCCCAGAACACATTAACTTTATAATGCAATCTCCTTGATGCATTTACATCTCTGTTCAGTGTTGATATTGTGTGGAATTCAGCTGAACTTCATCTAAAGGCAGCCTAAACAATCCTTTCTATTGGCCTTAGATTGTGAAAAACATTTGGTGATATCCAGCCTTGTCCACTCTTGTATGTGTCAAAATGTCCTTATTTGTTCAGTCACAGCAGCAACCAGATAAACCCTGTTTTTGTTGTCTTCCGTAGTATAGAGGTTGCTCTTGATTTATGATAACGCCTGTTGCATTTGCACTGCATGGGTGGTTATTCAGACTGCAATTCTTGAACATTTTATCTTCTATTGGTTATTCTCCTCCCACTGTCCATTTCAGTTTGAAAACATACTGGTGATTCTCCAGGTTATGGGACATGAGAAGTGGCAAAATCGTCCAGACACTTGGGACCAAGTTACCTGTAACAAGTGCTGAAGTCAGTGAGGATGGCCGATATATAACTACTGCTGATGGGTCCACTGTTAGGTTTTGGGATGCAAATCAGTAAGTATGAATCTATGTAACTTGTTGCTCCAGGCAGTGGATCTGCTTGAATGCCTCAATACCTTGTATGTAATTATTCAATGTCACTTCTCTTCTCAGTTTTGGTTTGGTGAAGAGCCACAGCATGCCCTGCAATATAGAATCGGCTTCACTGGAACCAAAGCATGGTAATAAGTTCATTGCTGGAGGAGAAGACATGTGGGTTCATGTTTTCGATTTCACTACAGGAGAAGAGATTGGTATGTGACTTGACCAAAGGCCTTCATTTTCCTTGGCTAGTACTTCATCTGTTGATAATTGGATGTAGGTGTTTGATAGATCACTTGATTGGGGTGTGAGGATTCTATTTTGACCCACAAACTGACACTTCCCACATTTCTATTTGGCACAAATTTAGGAAACCTGCCAAAATTCTTATTTAGTTGTTTTGTTGAAAAAGTATAACATGCGTCCAAGTTTCCTTTGGATTTTTGCAGCCTATCATTGATATTTGTTAATGTGTCCACCAGGCAAACTCAGCTCCCTGGGAGAAAAATCCAAACCCCAACAAAATCCTGATTTAAGTGTTTTTAGCGTCCACCCTTTTTGGTGTTGGCTTGATGGTGGTGCTTCTGACTTATCTTCAGTTTGCCGTGTCCTAACCTAATTGGCTAATTGTGATTACTCATGCACATTGTTGTAGGATGCAACAAGGGTCACCATGGTCCAGTCCATTGCTTGCGATTTTCTCCAGGAGGTGAATCTTATGCCTCAGGATCTGAAGATGGAACCATCAGAATATGGCAGACGCCTTTGAATCATAATGAGCATGATACATCTCCTGCAAATGGACCAACTGATAATGTGAAGGTTGCAGCTGATGTGGTCACACAAAAGATTGAGGGCTTTCATCTAGCCAAAGAAGGCAAGGCAGGCGACAAGGAAAAGGCAGCAGATGTTTGACTAGGGATATTGTGCGTTTTTTCTTGGCCTGTTTATGGAGTTGTAAGAATGTGTGTCTTCAATGGAATTATCCTTCTTTGAAATGGAAACAACTTCTAAAGATGCACTTCTCTTTTGTTTTCGCATTTCTTCTCTTTGCTGCTTACAAAGCAGCAGAACCTATTTCAGTGTTGGAAAATGCTATTTAAACTTAATTTAGTGACTTTATTTGCTGATATGATGGATCATAGCCGTTGGGGTCTCAACTAATAGTAAAATGCACCGGTAATGACAAAAAATAAAAAGGTCAGCNGTTGATATGATGGATCATTGCCGTCGGGGTCTCAACTACGGGGTCTCAACTAATAGTAAAATGCACCGGTAATGACAAAAAATAAAAAGGTCAGCAAATAAGGTCCATGTTTGCTCTTAAGTGGGAGTGTTAGTCGAGATGAGTTATTTGGGTTCAACTCGAATTTGACTCATATTCTAAACGAATTAAACTTGAACAATTTTTCAGACTCACTTAAAAAAATGAATGTAAATAACTTAACTCATTTATAGTCAAGTCTCAAGCTCAGGCTTAGTTCGAGTTCCAATCGAGTTAAACTTAAATAAGGTTCATTTAGAAAAATAAAATCGTCAGATTCAAGCTCATAAAGTTCGTTAGAAAAGTGATTCATTTACCCTTGCTAATATTTAAAATTCTCAAACAAAGTCCATGANACTAAACTTGAACAATTTTTCAGACTCACTTAAAAAAATGAATGTAAATAACTTAACTCATTTATAATCAAGTCTCAAGCTCAGGTTTAGTTCAAGTTCTAATCGAGTTAAACTAAAATAAGGGTCATTTAGAAAAATAAGATCGTCAGGTTCAAGCTCATAAAATTCGTTGGAAAAGTGATTCATTTACCCTTGCTAATATTTAAAATTCTCAAACAAAGTCCATGAGGAGAGAAGATGACTCTACCCTATAGCCCCATCAGTTTAATTTACAATTACATTGCAAACCATCAAAATTTTCTATTATCGATGTCCCTTTGTTGCCCAATTTACTTTTTCTTCCTATTCAATTGAATTGAAATCACGCCTCTTTTGCAATTCTAACCGTATTTTTATTCTTTCAATTTGAAGATTTTGAACTATTCACCTTGAGCCAAGATTTATCTTTGTCATCTCTATTCTCTTAATATTGTTGTTCTCACCTCTCTTCGATCCAATGTGACTCAAACTTTGGTTGTTGTCAAATTCTCTCTCCCATTGACAAATCACAAAAAACATACTGTGGATAAACTACTCAAGAATTAAATGGGTTAAATTAACACAAGAAAAAGTTTGGGGGCTATAATTAAAATTACAGATTAAATTCAGGGTCCAACAGTATTTGCTATGCTTTCAGCTAACGAAAGGGATTCAGGGAGGGGTAAGTTCGTCATATGGATTAAATAGCTTCGTCCATCGATCCCGACGAAGTCTCTCTCCATCTCGACCTTGCTCTCGCTCTCTGCGGTAGATTTCTCGACCGTCTCTGTATCGAACCATCGGGAACCCTAATTCGCGGAGGTTATCTTGTTTTTAGAAGGAAAAATGTCGGGAAAAGGAGCGAAAGGTCTGATAATGGGGAAATCCTCCTCATCCCTGAACGGGGCAAACAAGGACAAGGACAAAAAGAAGCCCGTCTCTCGATCCTCTCGCGCTGGTCTTCAGGTTCTCTCTCTCTCTCTCTCTCTCTCCGTACATCACTCTATCTATTTGCAGCCGTTGATTTCGATTTATGTGATTAGTTGTTGTTCGCTCTGATGATCAGGGTTTTGAGTTAATTTTTGTCAGATTTATATTGGTTTATATCGGGAACTTCTTGAGAAATTTATGAATTGCTTGAGTTGAAATAGTTAGTTTTTGGAGCTTATCGTTTTTTTAATTGTTTTTCAATTTTGGAGCTTACTATCAAATTGTTGTCCACTGTAGTGCAGTCTGTAATCTTGCCGCGTCAACATGGAAGTTTTCAAACTATATAATGTATCACAACTTATTCTAGTTCACTTCCCATATACCATACCAGCACAGTTCCTCGGCTGCACATTATTTTCTAACCACAATTTAAACTCAACTGGAATTGAATTTCTTTATGCCCTCCTCATTATCCAATTTTCTAAGAGATCGNTGCCAACACAGTTCCTCGGCTGCACATTATTTTCTAACCCCAATTTAAACTCAACTGGAATTGAATTTCTTTATGCCCTCCTCATTATCCAATTTTNTACCAGCACAGTTCCTCGGCTGCACATTATTTTCTAACCACAATTTAAACTCAACTGGAATTGAATTTCTTTATGCCCTCCTCATTATCCAATTTTCTAAGAGATCGATCATAGTACATAATATTCCAAAGAGATTAATACACAATCGGTTTTAGTAGTCATATTTCCATTCAAATTCAAATGGTCAAAGCTCTATTGCGTGCTGTTAGCCAAAAAAAGGTAGTAGTAATAAAAATCCTCATTGTGGTGCTAAAAAAATAAAAAATGTCACAAAAGCTGCCGAAATTAAAGAAATGGTTTATGTGTTATCTCTCACAATAACTCCGACAAAATCTTGTAAGCTATCATTTCCTTTATTCACTCAATCTACTAGATAAATGCTGATAGAATTCAAAAACAAATTGAGGAAAGACTAAAGAGAGGAAAGATAAAAGACAAAGAACAAAAAGTATGGGAATACCAAGAGAGAAAAATCCATAGGAAGCAATTTTATAATCGTGTATAGTCATGTTCATATCTTATTGGGTTTGTATTGCGTATAAGCTATGTTTATCAACTTTGTGTTGCATATGTCCATGTTAATATCAAATTAGTTATTTGGAAGATCTAAAGGGTCAACTCATTCACCCAAATCTGTTAAGCCTAAATTCTCCCTGACATATCTAAAATTGTGAGCACCACGAATAGTTAAAATGGATGCCATTGGCGTAAAGAGATCCAATATGATCCAAATCAAACCCTTTTNTGTTGCATATGTCCATGTTAATATCAAATTAGTTATTTGGAAGATCCAAAGGGTCAACTCATTCACCCAAATCTGTTAAGCCTAAATTCTCCCTGACATATCTAAAATTGTGAGCACCACGAATAGTTAAAATGGATACCATTGGCGTAAAGAGATCCAATATGATCCAAATCAAACCCTTTTGGTGTATACCTTACTCTAAGCCATCCATGCATATTTTTCTGGAATTTAATCAAATTTTTGTTTCATTTGATATCATTGGATCTAAGAGTGAAGACATATACAGCTAGGATTGCTTTATATNTACCATTGGCGTAAAGAGATCCAATATGATCCAAATCAAACCCTTTTGGTGTATACCTTAATTTAAGCCATCCATGCATATTTTTCTGGAATTTAATCAAATTTTTGTTTTATTTGATATCATTGGATCTAAGAGTGAAGACATATACAGCTAGGATTGCTTTATATTTTTGTTGGAGAGTTAATACTTCAGCTCTCTAGTCCCAAATACATTAGTGGCCAACACATTGACCCCACTAAACTTGGAAGGCTGCAAATATACAAAAATGGCAGAGACTACCCCAGTAATCCCACATTTAANATTTTTGTTGGAGAGTTAATACTTCAGCTCTCTAGTCCCAAATACATTAGTGGCCAACACATTGACCCCACTAAACTTGGAAGGCTGCAAATATACAAAAATGGCAGAGACTACCCCAGTAATCCCACATTTAAAATACATAAGTACCCCTAAATCTTTTAAAATATTTTAATGGGGGCAATATCCTAAAATTTTCAAAATCCTAAATACATCCAATTTTTTATTTTTTTTAAATTGTCGTGGGGGCAGCTGCTCCCTACTGTAGCTCCACCACTGACTTTGGTTGCAATATGCAATCTTGCCTTGAGGTTGTCAGTCAAATGTGGGAGTATCTAAGTGAAAAGAAAGGCCCAACGTTAGGCTGCCCTTTGATGAGTAACGGGAGGTTGTTCAATAAAAAATAAAAATAAAAAATTCATTGTGTCTCTTTTTGAATTCTTTTAGGTAGGTGGATAACACAATCATTAACTACTCTGTTTCCTATGGATTGTTTGAAAGTTTTCTTGCATAAGCATGTCGGTCTTTAGGTTTAAGGAACTTTCTTGTTATTCAGCTTTTTCAAGAGGGATGATTTCAATGTCAACATGTGATTTTTCCATGGTTGAGTACTTGGTTTGAATGTCAATGGCACAAGCAGAAATTAGGGATGTCATATAGCATCATTACAGTTAAGTTTTCATGTTATAGTGTGCAATTTTGAAGTTACTGCCTTACTTGAGCCTTGAGGTATGGAGTGTTGAAACTTGTTAGTTGCTTTGGTAAGCAAATATGATGGCCCGGTGTGTGAAGTTATAGGGAGAGTTATGTTACCGTTAAGCCATCATCTACTGTGCATATTTTCTCTATTTTTGTTTATAAGATAATGGCATTATGTTACTTGAGTTCAACTTTTTGCAAAAATATCTTCTGATGGACCACACAGAGCTTTCTTTTATATATAATCTTAGTGCTTATGTCTTTCATTTGCATTCGAACTCTTTAATGTTGTTATTCTTGAAACACCTCAATGATGTTGTGCAGTTTCAGGATTTTTGTGCATTTAAGTAAAAAAAGAAGAAGAAAAATAGACATTTATGTGAGGCATTATCTAGTCTCTCAACTGCAGCATGTGCTCGATGGTCTTTGAGATCATTTTATGCATTGGCAACTATGACATATATTCATTTTATGTATTCTTTTCTTGTGCTTAGAGGCAAGTACCATTGAGCTAACTTAATAAGGGGTGAATGTACAAGACACATTCTAGCCATGTTCTTATTTCAAAATGGCTTTAAGAAACTGAGGTTGCTCATGAGCTGTCTGGAAAATGTTCTTAGTGCTTGGTTTGCTTGACTGATTTCACGTACTTTTCATCATAGCAGATGTTTGGTTTGTTCAATGGATTTCTCACAAATTTTGCTCCAAAAATTTGTAAATTACCACTATGCATTTATTTTGTCCTTGCGTATACCTTGATGTTGCAAAATGTGGTGATTTTAAAATCTAAAGGAGTTATGTTGGTCTTGTGGAGAGTGTCAGCTAAGACCTTGTATTCACGTGAAAACTTCAATTCGATAGTTTCTAATTTAAATATATTTGGAGTGTTTTTTTGATAGGAAATAAACTTTTATTAATAAAAAAGAGAAAGAAATTACAATTTCGAATGAAGGTGGGCAAGTCGTCCGGCCCTATTACATAAAAGAAAAACAGTGAAAAACATCTATCCAAAAAACATGCTATGTACCACATGAGGCTAACATTGACAATTCTTGAGCAAGGAAATTTACGATTAGTCATCTAATTGTAGTTAATGGACCATGTTTCTCATGGTCACACCCATTAGAGTTAAGCGTGTATCACCCCAATAGAGGGGTAGCCGCGGATGCCCTTTGGGGTTAAAAGCTGCATATGTTTGGTTGCACCTTTGTTTTGTAAACATAGCTCTTCAAGGGACTTAAATTGTCAGTTAGTCTGTTTTGTAACCTCTAGGTCCTACAAGTCACATGTCATCAATGTGGCCATTGTTTGCAATGATTTTGTGATCTCTGGAGACTGTATCACCTTGAAAGTAGTGATTGTGTAAAAATGATCGGCATGCTAGTAATTCATCATGAAGCCGACCCCAAATATATTAGGAGAAGGTTTTGCTAAGTTGAGTTGAGTATGTTTGTAATTAAACTTACTGAACAGTTAAAGTTTGGNATGAAGCCGACCCCAAATATATTAGGAGAAGGTTTTGCTAAGTTGAGTTGAGTATGTTTGTAATTAAACTTACTGAACAGTTAAAGTTTGGTTAATAAGTGTTGGAAAATCTTGGTGTTTTTTACTTACTCAGACAAGGCTGACAAGTTTATTTTTCTATTTTTATGCTGATTTTTTCTGGGAAAAAAATGACATTCGTTGTGTTTCCGGTATATTACAGACCNGCAAAATGTGGTGATTTTAAAATCTAAAGGAGTTATGTTGGTCTTGTGGAGAGTGTCAGCTAAGACCTTGTATTCACGTGAAAACTTCAATTCAATAGTTTCTAATTTAAATATATTTGGAGTGTTTTTTTGATAGGAAATAAACTTTTATTAATAAAAAAGAGAAAGAAATTACAATTTCGAATGAAGGTGGGCAAGTCGTCCGGCCCTATTACATAAAAGAAAAACAGTGAAAAACATCTATCCAAAAAACATGCTATGTACCACATGAGGCTAACATTGACAATTCTTGAGCAAGGAAATTTACGATTAGTCATCTAATTGTAGTTAATGGACCATGTTTCTCATGGTCACACCCATTAGAGTTAAGCGTGTATCACCCCAATAGAGGGGTAGCCGCGGATGCCCTTTGGGGTTAAAAGCTGCATATGTTTGGTTGCACCTTTGTTTTGTAAACATAGCTCTTCAAGGGACTTAAATTGTCAGTTAGTCTGTTTTGTAACCTCTAGGTCCTACAAGTCACATGTCATCAATGTGGCCATTGTTTGCAATGATTTTGTGATCTCTGGAGACTGTATCACCTTGAAAGTAGTGATTGTGTAAAAATGATCGGCATGCTAGTAATTCATCATGAAGCCGACCCCAAATATATTAGGAGAAGGTTTTGCTAAGTTGAGTTGAGTATGTTTGTAATTAAACTTACTGAACAGTTAAAGTTTGGTTAATAAGTGTTGGAAAATCTTGGTGTTTTTTACTTACTCAGACAAGGCTGACAAGTTTATTTTTCTATTTTTATGCTGATTTTTTCTGGGAAAAAAATGACATTCGTTGTGTTTCCGGTATATTACAGACCATAATATTCTTATATCAGCAGCCGTTTTGTTACATAATTGTTGCAGTTCCCAGTGGGTAGGGTTCACCGTCAACTGAAGACAAGGGTTGCAGCTAATGGCAGGGTTGGAGCAACAGCTGCTGTTTATACAGCAGCCATATTGGAGTATCTGACCGCTGAAGTACTAGAGTTGGCTGGCAATGCAAGCAAGGATCTGAAGGTAAAGCGCATAACACCGAGGCATTTGCAGCTTGCCATCCGGGGGGACGAAGAACTTGACACCCTCATCAAAGGAACCATAGCTGGTGGTGGAGTCATCCCTCACATTCACAAGTCACTCATCAATAAATCTTCCAAAGATTGAACGACAATCTTTTAGTCTTTTGGCTTGTTAATTTGTAGGTTTGAACCTGAGAAGCATGTATAATTATTTACTCACTATGGTCTTAACTTTTATACGAGTTCGTATGATTTGGTAGGATGATGTTAATGTTGGTGGCAAGCTTACGATTGTGCTGCTATCACGTGGAATATCGGGTTTATACGGGCATTGTTGGCTCTGAGGGCATGGAGATTTAAATTCAATTTCCGGACCAGATTTAGTCCTCTCTTCAGTCCAAACAGGTAACTTCTGCTGGTGCTTATAGGGAAGAACGAAAAAATTGCTACTTAATGAGGACCAACTTTATAATATCTATCTTACCCTACCCAAAAAAAAACTTTATAATAATTATAATATAAACATTAAATTACTAAAAAATCTTTCAAATAATTATATCCTAGAGATTTTTGAGGATAAAAATGATTTTTTGTGAAAATATACCTCGAGCAGACTATTTAAACCCATCAAATAGGTGGATTTATTTAAGATGATGTATGTGGCTATAAATGTACTATTCATTCAGGCCTAAATTAATTTTTAGACGATAATACCGGGCCTAAAGTGTACGTTCAAACACAAGAATAAAGAGGATAAGATGGGTCTAGATATATTTTTTTCGATCATTATTTCTTAATATCTAAAGCAAACACACGCTCTGAGTCAGTGAGTTTTGTATTGGGCCTTTATTCACGGTTTACCATCCAAAACACCCATAACGAGATTTGAATCTTGTCCTGCTGTTTTTGGTGGCAAACTCACTAATTAAACATAAGCTTATGCTTGTACGCAAGGACGGAACGGAAGTAAAATCTTATCATAAAGGAGGGGAAACAAAAATAGTCACCTAGTTAAAAATTTTAATGTTAACTTTTTATTTTTATAAAACTTATAAAGTCAACTTCCATATGAAATGAATTGGAAAAATTAATTTGAGACATAAAATTTAAAAATCTAAAAATTGATTCTTATTTCTCGTTGTAAACTTAACTAATGATAGTGTTGTGATCTACTTACTCTTTCATTCATTAAATGATACAATAACTATGAATAAATTATTGTCGTAAATATTATAATCAATACGTATTATGATGTATGTAATTAAAGCATTTTTTTTCTTCTTATTCTTTTTGTCTCGGGTCATAAGACTCATACAAACATGTGTCTTACTCTATAAGAGACTACTTAATGACACAGACTAACAAAAAATGGTAAACAATAAACATATTTGTATTCATATTCAAAATTAAATCATAAATTTTAAAAAAATATAAAAGAATTTAAGTATCGATTTGTAGTGGGGGTAAGAGATGGTGGACGACAGTGGTGGTGGTGGTAGGAGAGGGTGATAGTTGTGGTGGGTAACAATGACTGTGGTGGTGATGGTGACGGTGGTGGTGGCGGCAACAACAGTGGCGGTGGTGGAGTGGTTTTAAACATTATTTTTTTTAAAAAATATTTATGAGAAATAATTTCTAAAAGTACTTTTAAAAAGTTACTCCAAATACATCCTTAGAAGTTTATTTTTCGTATGAAATTTAGAGTGTTAATATTAGCTGTTAGATTAATTTTAAAGTAAATTTAAAGTGATCTCAACCGCGAATAACTAATTTATAATATAGATATACTCATTCATATCACTTATATTCGAATTTTTTTTTTATTAAAATCAAACCCTAAAGTTTTTAAATATACTAATTCAATTATCTTACATATATAAAAAAATTTGAAACCTTAAGAAAAGGTATAAAATTTTTTTAAAAAAAACTACGAGGGCATAAGATATTTTTAAAAAGTTGAGGCCCCTTATGCTCCAATGTACACTTGTACGCCTTTCATTACAGAACTTTTTAATTGTAATTGAAATATAAAATGTGTGTATTTGTCGTCACACCCTAAATTGATATGTTAATACTAAAATTTCAAGAATGTTAGGTTGGTTGCATTTGGGTTAGGTGACCCCACCGGACACGACCAAGTCCAAACTAACCTACCTCAATACCAACCACAATGGATAAAATTGTACGGTCTAAATTTATTTATTAAATTTTATAAATCAAATATGTAGTGGAATTAGTAGATTATATTGATCCAACTACTCATGCTAATTTGATATACAAAATTGAGTTCTCAACAACAATATATTCCGCTTCGTTTTTTTAAAAACTTACAACAACTATCATTCTATTTTTAATAATGCTATATATACTATTTTTGTAGATCATTAAATTAATAGATATTATAGAATTTATTAAATATTCAATAATTTTAATTATGTCACATTAAATAGTGTAAGAGAAATAATATACAAAGATATTAATATTCACAACATTTAAATTATAATTCAAATAAATTATTATAATTAATAATAATTTGGTATCGTAGCCTTTCCCTTGTAATTAGTTCCTTCACGCCAAAGAAATTGGAGGAGAGGCGGTTCAGTTGTGGTTGGTGAAATGATGTGGGACCCTCCACAAGCCTGCCTTTGAACGACTCTCACATCTTACAAGTGGGACCCCCCACGAAGAAACGCAATCTTCATGTACAATCAAGAATCGACCACTGACACGGGCTCCACGATAAATTCTCTTCAACTTTTCTCTCATCCGATTATCTACCCTGCATTGATATACAATCAATTTTATCATACGGAGAGGACTACGGCACAAACTATGGAATTTTCGGTGTCATACCGAAAATTTCAAATTTGTAAAAATAATTATAATTTTAGTGGTATATTTATTAAATTTATGAATTATTTATAACTTCACCGGTTAGTAGATAAGATAAGATATTAAAATGACATGTCAGATAATATATCATGATTATTAGTAATTTTGTTACTATAATGAATGAAATATTTATAATTTTAGTGGTATATTTATTAAATGAATAATGCTAGATGGATTTAAAAACTAAACTTAAAATTTAAACTTGATAATTTCAACCATTGAATAGATAATGTGTTCTAATAAATGTTAAGACCTATAGTGAAATCAATAGTTGAGATTATTAAGTTTAATTTTTAAGTCTATTACTTTTGAGTCCATGTAGCATTGCTCTTATTAAATTTGTGAAAATATTTATAATTTCAGTGATATATTTATTACTTTAATGAGAATATTTACAACTAATTCAAGAAGATATACAACTTCAATGGATCAATTACTATTTTTATGGGAATATTTATAACTTCAATGAATTCTTTATGCGAATATTTACCACTTCAGTGAATTATTTACCAAATTTGTAGGAATAATTACAACTGTAATGAATTGCTTACCAGATCGATCATTAAACATATTGGATCGATCAAAAAATTATATTGATCAATCAAATTGTTGTAAATCATAAATACTTGAGACATCTGATATATTTGATAGATCAAAAATATGTTTGATCTATCAAAATATGTTTAATTGATCTATCAAACATGATAAATTCAATTTTGAAAAAAAAATTTAAAAAATTTTAAATCCAATTTTTTAAAAATTGAAAAAAAATCCAATTTTTTAAAAATTGAGAAAAATCCAATTTTTAAATTTTTTTTCAAAAATTGGATTTTTTAATTGATAGATCAAAAATATGTTTGATAGATCATTAAACAAATATTTTTGATCAATTGGATTTACCACTTTTATGGAAATATTTATAACTTCAATGGTATTTTTTACGATATTTACTAGTCCATGATCGATCAAAACACACATATGTGTGCTTAATTTATAACTAATCAAAGAAAATATACAACTTAAATGGTTTATTTATCACTTTTATGGTAATATTTACAGCTTCAATGGATTCTTTATGGGAATAATTACAATCTCGGTGTTATGTGTTACCAAATTTATGGAAAAATTTAGAAGTGCAATGGATTTCATACCACAATTATGACAATATTTACAACTTCAAATGATTCTTTACAACATTTATGGGAATATTTACAACGTCAATGAATTCTTCACGACATTTACGAGAATATTTACAACTTTAGTGGATTGTTTGTGTAAACAATTACTATAGTAAAGGTTTTTTTACTTCTGATGCACTTTAAAAATCTGAACCAATTTGATCGATCAAATATGGTTTTGATCGATCAAATCTTCCAGTACTTTTACTTTTGATCAAAAGTATATTTGATAGATCAAACATATTTTTGATCTATCAAACATATCAGATGTCCCCAGTATATATGATCTGCAACAATTTGATCGATCAAATATACTCAATGATCGATCATTGAGTTACAAATGTAGAAGTTGAAGGGGCAAGTGGGATTACAATTGATCAAAAATAAATATGATAGATCAATTATTATGTATTTACTTAAATGCCCTCGAAGAGGAATTAATTGAAGTGTTGTAAGGGGACTTTGTAGTAAATAAACATCTAATCATGTTATTGGTAAAAAATCTATTCAAGTTGTAAATATTGCCATAAATATGATAAGCAATCTATTACAGTTGTAATTATTCTCACAAATTTGGTAAACAATCCACTGAAATTGTAAATATTCTCATAAAGAATCCATTGAAGTTGTAAATATTCCCATAAAAGTGGTAATTGATCCATTGAAGTTGTATATCTTCTTAGATTAGTTGTAAATTATTTACAAATTAAATACAACTCTCGTAAAAAACATTTATAACTCTCGTAAATATTCCCATAAATGTCGTAAAGAATCCATTGAAGTTGTAAATAATCCCATAAATTTAGTAAACATATCACTGAGGTTGTAATTATTTTCACAAATTTGATAAACATAATACTGAAGTTGTAAATATTCATACAAATTTGATAAATATATCACTGAAGTTGTAAATGTTCCCACAAATTTGGTAAATACACCATTGAAGTTGTAAATATTCCCTTCATTATGGTAACAAAATTACTAGTAATTATGATGTGTCATTTCAATGTCTTGACTTGTCTATCAACCGATATCTAACAAATAACTCATTGAAGTTGTAAATATTCCTACAAATTTAATAAATATACCATTGGAGTTATAAATATTTTCATAAATTTGATAAATATACCACTGAATTTGTAAATATTTCTATAAAAGTGATAAATGTACCACTAAAATTGTAAATATTCTCACAAATTTGGTAAATATATCACTGAAATTGTAAATATTCCCTTCATTATGATAACAAAATTACTAGTAATCATGATATACTATCTAACATATCATTTCAATGTCTTGTCTTGTCTACCAACCGGTGAAATTGTAAATAATCCATAAATTTAGTAAACATGCCGCTGAAGTTGTAATTAGTTTCACAAATTTGAAATTTTTGGTATGGTACAGAAAATTCCCTCGGATGTACCGTAGTCCTCTCCTTAACATATATATAGATTCTTATTCTTTTATCTTCTTTTTTTTGATCAACTTATTCTTATTCTTTTATCATCAAAGAAATATAGAGTGATATCTCCTTTAATATATTTTTTAATTATTATTTTAATAATAAATTTATTATTAATTTAAGTAAAATTTATTATATATTATATAATAAGTGATATATCAAAAAAAATATTAAATTAATGCCTAATAATCTAACATATGATCCATTGATAGAGTGCATATTTGACAAAAAATAGTGAATTTAAATTTAATATTAATAATTTTAAATGATATATATATATTTTAAATAACTAGACTCGCTCCATACATGAGTGAATAAAAATTCATCTAAACATGATATAAATTTGACGATTGAATCTAATACTACAAGAGCCGACCCTACTCAATCTTAGCTTCGGTGATAAAATGTCACATGCTGCATTATAAATTATCCATTTTCTAATTTTCTAAATTTCATTCTCATTGTTGTTGAAAAAATAAGTTATTTTAAATATTTTAAGACGTAGAATTGGAGAAATATCTATTTTTGTTTGGTATAAAGAAAGTATGCGGGTATTTTTGAATGACAGGATTAAAGTGAATTGAATATCTAAAAATATATTATTTTTTTATTTAATTTAAATTCACTTAGTTGTCATTTAGATAAGATTTAATTAAATTAATAATTACCTGTGCCTGAAGGCATTCTTAATACAAAAAATACACTAAACAAATGGGGCATCAAAAAATGTCTAAAATAAAAGAAATGCAAGAGCTAAAATGAAGAAGAATCATATCACATTAATACAATCTGAGAATTCCAATGAACTTAAACTAACATCGTTATAAAATTATCCTATCATACATTTCTTTATAGCCACTTTTCTTTCTACCAAATGAGTGTTCATTTTTTTAACCTCTAGTTAGATCTAATGAATAAGTTGTCTAGTTTTAATAAGAAATATCATTAAGAACACACACAATTATATCTTTGAATCAAATTAAATGAATCAATCACACTGAACTACAAATCAAATTTTTAAAAAATAAAAAAAGCTCAACTGAATTAACATTTCTAGCAAATTTGCTTATAACTGTAAGTACAATTGACTTAAATTCTTTGCCGCTGTGATTTTTCGGATGCTATAAAAATATTATCATGCTCCAATTAAACCAAATCAACAAAATAAAAATTTCACCACTTCAAAAAAGATTGATTTAACTGATTTTTTTTGTCGTTTTCGTTGTCTATTCAGCACTATTCAAGTATTCAAAAAAATATGAACATTAGCAAGGAAAACTGATGCAAATAAGGAAGAAAAAATTTATAGTTGGGTTTGAAATTTTTTTTTTGTGCAATTGGTTTCACTTATTTTTTTATTAGTAATTAGCTTAATTTTGAATTTTTTAATTTTTTTTGTGCAATTAATATCACTTGTTATTTTTTATTGGTGATTAGTTTGACTTTAATTTTTTTTTTAGCACAATTGATATCACTTGTTTTTTTTTATTGGTAATTAATTTGGATTTGAAAGTCAATAACCTAGCAAATTTTTTAACATTTTAAATATTTTCTCATTTATAAAATCATACAAATGTATGTTTTGAAAAAAAAAGTTCAATTAGGATATCTAGACAAACAATGAGAGAATATTAGATAGAGAGAGATAAAGATAGAATAAAAGTTTAATTAGTATCATCAAAATAAACAATACTAAATGAGAGAGAATATGAGATATATATATAAGAGTTGAGTGTATGAGATAGAGAGAGAGAGAGAGAGAGAGAGAGAGAGAGAGAGAGAGAGAATTATGAGAGGTGTAAGTTTTAGAGTTGTAAATAAAAGTCCAATTAGAATCGTTTGATCAATAATCGTCAAGCGATCTGAGCCACGAAAAGCTCAATACAAACTTTTCTAACTATTTTATTATATAGACATTCAATCCAAACACATTCAACTGTCATCTGAATATGATATAAATTGGTATATCTAGTCATTTCTCTTATTTGGGTAGATTATATTTTTTTTGTAGGATCCATAAATAATAGTGATATAATTTATTCTCATCGATTATTATACATATATCTAGGGATGTCAATGGACTAAAGCAGGGGTGAGGAGTGTAGTCTCCATCCCCGTACCCGCTTAAAAAAACTTTGTTCATCCCCCGTCCACCCTTATTAATGGGTATAGTTTTTATCCCCCCTCCTGTTCGCGAGTAAATTTCTAATCCTTACCCCTGTCCTCGCTTCCCCCGTACCCACCCAAACCCAAGCCTAAGCCTAAGCCTAAGCTCAAGCCCAAACCCAAGTCATTCCAAAATGTTGTTCATTCTTAAACCCACCCCTAACCCATTTTGAGGGATTGCATTTCTCAAACTGGCTCATGAAAGAAAGGTCTTGCAATGTTGTGAAGTTAATTCTTATGTCTTATCCTTTCTAGGAAGGCCAAAACCAGAGCCAGACATGATTATTCAAGTAATCAATAATAAAAACATTATCTTAATTGCAGAGGTTTCATACTGTTAAAAAAGAACGACTTTATTGAGAACTACTAGATGTTCTATTCTGTCTTTGGTGCTCATCTGTGCTAAGAGTAAAGAGGGAACTGAAGATTTAACAAAAAAAATTTCTGGCCAACTTCAATGGGGACACTACTGGAGAGTTGATTTACGTTACTGAGGGATGTCGATATAACTTTTCATTCTCGTTGAACAAGAATTGTGTGATTTGTTGGAACTATTTGGTAATGCAAGTTGTGAAATGGAATAGCAGGAGGATGGGGGAGGGAAACAGACTTCACTAAAAGCACTGAACAATGGTAAGAGATCTGGAATGATTGTTCCCAAAGGAATTGAAGGAAGTGGGTGGAAGCATGTTGCGAGACAATTTGTTATGGTTGAAAATAGAGGATTGAGGTCTATGGACATACATCAGCGGCGAGCAAGTAGAGGAGACAGAGCTGAGTGCGATGGAGGCGGCCGACTGACAGAAGAGAGTAAGTTAGGGTTGATAAGTAGGGGCGGGAATAAGGTAAGTTCATCCCGTCTTCATTTTCGCACGGGTTTATACAGATATTTTTGTATACATCCAACGTCTAATACGTATAATTTATTCTCAATTCAAATGAGATGGATTTGGACGAATACCTATTTTTTTCTGGTCCATTGTCGTCCCTACACATATCCTATCAAATCCATTACCATGTTTATTTCATAAATTAGCCTCCAACTCATTCCAAATAAAAAAGTAAACTTAAACGTCTATTTTTTTGAACACCTCATTCGAATATAAAATAACTATTTTTAAATGTATTATAACCACAAAAAATACACATCATCAACCATTAACAACATAAAATGTTTACAAAATTAACCAAGAATTTCCTATCCGACAAAAAAATGTGTATGGATTTCATATAACTCATGTAGGTAGATTAAAGTTAATTTCTCAAATCAAGTCGAGAAAAATTTTGAATGAGGTTTTATATACATTTTTTAGTTACCAAATATGAGATATATGAATCACACGTGAAATTTTTATCCTATCTTATCATAAGTATTCACCTTTAACCGGTGATCTAAATATATTTAGAAAGTCAAGAGATAACAAGAATAAATTGTAAATTCAGACGTCATGAGTATGAATATTGACAATTTTTTGAGGACAGACCATAGAATTTCGACATGAATGAATTTCTTTTAATCGAATAAAAAAAAAATTATTCTAAATGCATGTAAATTAACCTAAAAATTCAGACCGTGACACAAAACAAAAAAAATAAAAAAAAAGTGAAGGTCCCATCGAGTCTGATGAAAGAAAAAAAAAAAGGTCCCATCGATGCACCCAACTTCATCCGATCAATCCTATGGACTCAATTTTTTCAAAGTCACATACTCGATTCCTATTAGTGGTGGACCCCACTAAGTGAGTCCCACCACCCTCCCCACCTGCCCCGAAACCACACTCAGCAGAAAAAAACCATTCCGGGGTTGGTGAAAACCACTTTCTGTCTCCTCCTCTCTCCTCCAACTATAAAGAAAACACCACTTCACAAAAACGCGTCAGAACCACTTCATACCTAAAAACTACCCCAACCACAAACACCATAAAAAATGCCTTCCGAACAACCCCCGCCGCACTCCGCCACTGTGCCACCAAACTTCTGGGGCGACATGCCGGAAGAAGAGTACTACACCTCCCAAGGCCTCCGCAATGCCCAGTCCTACTTCGAAACTCCAAATGGCAAAATCTTTACCCAATCCTTCATACCCATTGACCTTCCCATCAAGGCCACGGTTTACATGACTCACGGCTATGGCTCAGACTCAGGGTGGCTCTTCCAGAAGATATGCATAAACTTCGCCACCTGGGGCTACGCCGTCTTCGCCGCAGACCTCCTCGGCCACGGCCGCTCCGATGGACTCCGTGGCTATTTGGGAGATATGGAGAAGATTGCTGCGACGTCGTTGTCGTTCTTTGTGAGTGTGAGGGAGAGTGAAACTTATAAGCATCTTCCTGCTTTTCTGTTTGGGGAGTCCATGGGTGGGCTTGCTACGATTCTCATGTACTTCCAATCGAAGCCAGAGACATGGACTGGTGTGATGTTCTCTGCTCCACTCTTCGTCATGCCCGAGAACATGAAGCCATCCAAGGTAATGTTACATACAATTTAATGATCTATTCCCCCAATTAGTGTAATATGTGTTTTGATTCATCTGTACGCTGAAGGTAAAAAAATTTCAAAGGAACAGATAAGAAAATCAAAAAGGCCAATTCCTCCAATTCATACATCTTAACTTTGGGGGAAATTTCAAGTTGTTTACATAATTTTGGAGATATCTTCATGTTGGATTTGATGGAAACATTCGGCTAAATTCAAGAAATCTATAGATTTTTTGAATCTAAATTCGAGCTAGAAACTAGAAAGGGGACAAGTTTAGGAAATCAAAAAGGCCAATTCCTCCTATTCTACTTCGTACTTAACGATTTTTCATAATTTTCAGGTGTCTTGAATACTTTTGAGAGTAAATTATATATGACCTTTAAACTATCATCTTTTGAAGATCTGAATTCTCTAATTGTTAATTGAATCCTTTCGTTTGTCTCCCCGTTAAACTTTTTAACAGAAATTGGCGAAAGTTTCCACTCACGGGAGACAAATGGTTGGAGCAAATCATAAATATAACCCTCAAATTATAATTTTTATGTCGATTAAACCTTGGATTTTTTTATGTGTCATTTAACCTCTTAAACTCTCTAATCGTAGTAATTGATTCTTTTTGTCTTTTTGTGCCATCTAGTCATGTGAGTGGCACACGAGACGGATAGAAGGGCTCAATTTACAAAATTAAAGAGCCCACGGATTCAATTGACACAAAATTCTCTAATTGTGTCGATTAAGTTTTTTGTCATATAGCCATGTGTGAGTGAATATATATAAGGGATTAATTGACACAAGTAGAAGGTTCATAGATTTTATTGTAATTTACTCTACTTTTAAGGAAACCATTCTGCTAAATTCTAGAATTTAGCAAAACTTTCTTACAATGATTTTTGTTAAGTGTGAAAGCAAGATGTTGATTTTGATTGATAAATATCAATAATTTACTCCTTGTAGGTGCGGCTGTTCATGTATGGACTTTTGTTCGGAATGGCGGACACATGGGCATCGCTGCCGGACAATAGAATGGTGGGCAAGGCAATCAAAGACCCGGAGAAACTGAAGATCATCGCCGGCAATCCGAGGAGATATACAGGGAAGCCAAGGGTCGGGACAATGAGGGAGCTAGCTAGAATGTGTGAGTTCGTGCAGCACAATTTCCACAAGGTGACCGTGCCCTTTTTTGTCGCGCACGGGACCTCCGACGGAATCACTTGCCCGTCAGGATCGAAGATGTTGTATGAGAAAGCAAGCTGTGAGGACAAGACATTGAAGCTGTATGAAGGAATGTACCATTCTCTTGTACAGGGTGAGCCTGATGAGAATGCCAATTTGGTGTTGGGAGACATGAGGGCTTGGATTGATGAGAAGGTTGAGAGGTATGGTCCAAAGTGTAACGGTAGCTAAGCTTTGAATTGAGCCCTCTATGTATGTGTGTGGAGGGGTGGGCTATGGGAAGGTGGTGAAGAAATGGGCACAAAATGTAATATTCTGAATTATTATTGTTTTATATATATTTTGATTAATTAAAAGAACATTTACATAATTTGTCAGAATGAGCACGTTATGCTCCTTGTATGTTCTGCCCTTACCCTGATACTTCATTCCTCGTATGCGTGTAACTATTGCACAAGTATTGTTATGAAAGCCAAGAGATTTGTTTATTTAAAGATTTATTCGTAGACCAATTATTAACTTTAGCTGCGCTTGAGGGACACAATTTTTTAGGAGTTGGCTTCGATACAACTTTTATTTTTTTCGGCACGATGCCAAAAAAGTAAAGGTATAGTCGGTAGGACCCCATTTTTTATTCTTACTTAACCTCAACACCTACCGCACAGATTGGATTGATGCCTACTAAGACTGCTCACCGACGTCTATATTTGATTATTGTTTTTTTAACAATAGTTAGTACATAAATAATTTATTTTTATGGGTATATGTGTGTGTGTGTATCATTTCATATTAGGTTAGGTTTCTAAGAAGACAACAAATCTGGATTAAGGGAGAAAAAACAAAGCAGCGAAAACACAAATAAATGCCACTAGAAAAAGTTTTTTAAAAAAAAAACAACTAAAAATATGGATGAAGCTATTGCATAAGATATTTTTTTTAGTATCACACTAAAAAATAATTATTAGTTATTGATTTTTAATTGATTCATCTGTAATAATTGAAAAAGTAACATAAAATAGTAAAATAATAAAATTTTATACGTGTCATATTTGTGTCGGTTAAAAAGAAAATGTATAGTATCGAAGATGAGTTTTCATGGCATACAGCTGGGCCAAAAAATCATAATCACAAACTAGTTTTAACAAAGATGTAAGGTTTACGTCTTTGCACAAGAGGCAAACCAAGGTGAATGATGCTTTGCAATGCTTTTGAACTTTTGTGGACAAACGGTAGGATAAAGACGAACAAAACCAACAACCTTTTTTTTTTTTTTTTGGGGCATTCAGCTAAAGCACACGTCGCCAATGTCTAGATAATCTTTCAAATTCAAAGGGAACCTTATTGATTACGACAATGCTTTATCTCAGATCAGAGGTTCATAAAGGTTAGAGGTGTTAAAAGGTATTCGGGCGGCTAATTCTGACCTGAGTGATGCCTAATGGGCTCAACTTCTTATGGATGGAATTTACAACCCGATTAATTTTCCTGCGCTATTCTTGTGTTTGTTGCCGCTCCCAGCTATAGGTTTGTGGTGTTCTTCAGACCTGAAGATCCATGGCCCAAAACTCAACCCGATTCTTTGTATTTCTCAGTAATTGAGTTCCATTGTCACACCCACTAGACTAAAATACAAAGCCTAATGTCATGTTAGCCTCTTGAAACATCACCCAAATAAGGGGATCTCGAGATTTTTTTTTCTTGACTAATTAAGAAAATTGGACCTAAAACTGAACGAGATGCAATCAAATCCAATAAAATTAAGGCTGGATTTCCAAATCGATATAAGGTTGCAGAACAACGAAGTAATTGGAAATTCAATCCAAAAATTAAAAGATAATACAACAAAGAAGAAGATACATCATACAACCACATGAAATTAATAACCTAGTGGACAATAGAAGCACTCACCCTATCGTAGATGGCCATGTTGCTTGAGCTGACATGATTATCCCCACGATCACGCCAAACAATCCAAGTGCACTACCAAAGATCTCAATCACAAGGATCTTAACAAAAAGTGAAGAGTTTTGAGCATCAGACAAAGCACAGCTACTTCCAATTATTCCAACACATAACCTGAGCCAAAGAGCAATAAAGATTAGGACTGTAATCATAAGCCACTAAATAATGGCATGCAATTCAATCCCATTGGATGGAAATTCAGGCTCACCCGCAGAAAAGATTTGCAAAGCCCACTATTATTCCTGAGGCAAAGATGGCATATCCTGCTCTGAGGGACTCAGGTTCATAAATATTGGATGAGGAGACACTTTCTAGCTTTGTTTGAAGAATGATAGCCACAATGACTCCATAAATAGCAACAGCCTCACAGAAAATTACACTGAGAGGACAAACAAAAGATTTCAAAGTTTGACCACCATCAGATGTGGTATAAACATGCAGAGAACATGGAGAAGTAGAAGAACAAGAAGCAGCAATGCGAAGCTTATAAAATGTTGTAATTAATATTCTCCAAACTGATGTAGGATATTCACAAGAATAGAACAGGAGATTCACTAAGATCAGGAGAAGATAGGAAGGAAGACATGACCCAAAACTTTGCCTTGATCCAAGACTTGATCGTTTCCAGATACAACTTATAAGCAACAAATCATCATCATTTAGGCTGCATCTAGGACAACTGAACAAGATTTCGTCCAATACATTAGTCAGCATTATTTGGAAACTTGATTAGAAAATGCATAAAAAGAGGATATCATCATCATATGCATTAGCAAGGATTATATTGGTCAAGAGTCTCATGACTTTTCTACTAGTTACCAGAAGATGCAAGTTAGATAAGATAGCAAAGTGGGGAAACTATGCCGAGTTTACAAGGCGTATAAAAAGAAAATATATCTTCAAACTGAAGAATTTCTAATGTTATATAGAAACACCCAGACCGGACTTCAATTGACTTCAGCCTGGAAATGTCACTTGAAAATTTTGGGGAGCGGTTCTTGTGTTTCCAGCACAGACTCACTTGTTTGACTAGCTACTACGTCATCTAAATTCAAGTGCCAATTTTGTAATAACTGGTTGAAATCTTTGGTCAAACAATTCTCCTAACTAGATTTCGGAGTTGGCGCTTTGAGAATAACTACGCCACTTACTCAGAGATTTATTCAACTGATACAGGGGATGGAAAAGCCAGTAGCTGGGAATTTAGTCTCCATACTATTTTCCCTCCAAAATGCTTATCTATTCAAGAATTTTAAGATTTCATATTCTTATGTAACCTCCCTCTATTCCATCTTTTCCATCAATTCTATCCTTGAAAGCATTAGAAAAGAAGAAAAAAAGGAATAAGGTTTGAAGATACCTTATGACGATGAATTGTGTACCATAGTTATGGAAGCACGTACAACTCCTCCTTGTTATCACTCTCCCAATTTCAATGTGCTGTATTTGTTCTCCTAACTTATGCATTGTGTCTACTGTGTGGATAGAGTTACATAGGGGCATAGACAGACTCATACAAACACAACACTGGCTCATAATTCAAGATCTAGGCCTTTTCTATTCAGATTGGATGTGTTCTCCTTGACATTAATTTCCTATTTGATTAAGCACTATACTTTTTAATGCTAAACCCTTGTTTTCGGGTAAATCCTTAAGCCCTACTTATTCTCACCTAGTTTACACCGCTCTTGGCAAGTATATTATATCGCAATTGAGACTTGACACATTATACCTTTGTTCTTAAAGTTTGAATTGATAACCTGTAATCATAATATGAACCTTAAAGTAGAGTGGACATTTTCAGTGTTTTGCATCAACTATTCATTTGGAGGGGAAGAGTAGAGCAATGTTAATTGTAAAATTAAACCAGGATGGACTAAGTAAAGGAATACGTCTGATGTGTTATGTGATTCATATATATCTCTTAAGTTGTAAGGTAACTTTTACATGACAACCATTAGATAACTGACAATACTTTATGATACATATTTTTGGCCAAGTAACTCAAAAACTATGAGTTGTGGAAATGAGAATGTTAGGATAGCCATGCAATTAAGAAACAATATGTCAAAAAACTAAGCAGAAAAGGGAATATTAGGATACTTCTGCAATACTAGACATGATAGAATTATGAAAGAGTATATTGGTGAAACCATAGAAGTAGGCCCAATAGCCATCGTTTAAGTGCAATTCAAGTGGTGCATATTAACAGTTGGACTTTTCTAAGGTACTCGTGATGATATTACTTAGCCGCTTGTTCCGTGATGGTGCATTGACATGAAAGTTTCTAAGAGTGGTTCCAAATTTACATTTGCAGATGAAATTGTATAGCCAACAAACAAACAGGTAACTCTCAATCAATCAATCAAGCTACATATTATCAAACAAAACCATTTCAAAACGAAGAACATCCAAAACAAGTACAACACTGAACTTGGGAGAGTGAATTTCAAAAAAATTACCTGATAAGATTTTTGGATGTGATTCTGGGGGCTTTAATAGCAGCTCCAATCAAACTACTTCCGGTTATATATATTCCCCTAACGAATTGGTCCGAAAACAAGATTAAAAGGTCAATTTTAGCAGACAGACAACAAATCAAAAGAACTACAGCGAATAGAAACCATGGCGTATTGTGGATGTGAGAGAAACTAGAGAATTATACCAAGCAGCGCCGAGAACAGAAACACCTATGGCGATTGCGATTCCGATGGCGGAGAATGTGTACGGAGAGATTCGCACCAACGCCAGAGACCATGAGCTCGATGAACCCACCATCGTCGCTGTACTACTCGGCATCGATTCAGACACAAATCGATTTCTATGCATGGAGAGACGAAGATAAATGGCTTGATTGATTGTAGAGAAGAAGATAAATGGGTTGAGTAGAGTAACCCGAAATTAGGACCAAATTAGAGAGATATTTTGAAACGGGCTTGACCCGCGGTGGCCCTGAACGTGGAAAACCTGAAAATTTTAAAATGGGCTTCACCACAAAGGTCCTGAATTTAGAAAATAGGCTTTAGGTGGGCTAACTCAATATATCTATGACAGAACCATCCCACATCCATGAGTTATATTTTTTTTGGGCACGGTGAAGCCTCTAAACTCGATCATAGGATTTGATACAATATACTGTGAACAACAATGTTACCTGAAAAGTTTTAAATACTAATGGACTTTGGTCTAATGATACTCTTTATATTGTGAAAATTTTATCTTCTTGAGGTCAAGAGTTCAAACCTATTTTTTCTCTATCATCTCCCCCCTTCCCGTCCAAAAAAAAAAAGACAGTTTTAAATAGACTCATCTAACGTCCACTAATATCTCTTTGAAAATCATTCACATTCTATCATACATTCAGGCATGAGTTTCCCCTAATGAAATTAAAAAGTAAACTTAAAAATGTGTACTTTTTAATCACAACAATTAATTTCATTATCTCTCTCTTGTATCTATCTATATGAGCAATATTATTGGTATATAATTTAGAGACATAATATATTGTGACCAATGAATTGATAATGAAATGCATTTAATGCTATAATGGATCTATATGTAGAATTAGCATTGGATTTGTGTGGGTTGAATTGTTTTAATATTTTTTTTATTGCTAATCTATCTTATAATTTATTGGTTAATCAGAAAATCTTGATTCATCTGGAACAAAACATTGTAATGTGCAAAATGGTATCTATTATTTATATGTGAATCCTTTATTTATATATGATGAATGATTTATCATTGAATAAAATTATGTGCAAAAGTAACAGAGAGAATTTAAATTCCATATTGTAGAGCTATGTTCTTATTGCTCGTCATGATATTCTTTAAGCAGCATTGATGTGTGTTGGCCCCCGGATGAAGGGGAGGGGAGGGGGGGGGAGGGGAGGGGGGTTAAGGACCACTGTGGGCCTCATGCGCCTGTTTGGCTATCAAACAACAGAGCTTAAAGATCACGAGGGCCACACACACACACATATATATATATATATACTTTGCAAAATACAAAGTTTGGCATATGTGTCATGTATATAAGGAAATCATTTGGGCAACTTGTTTTGTACCTGATTTTTATTTGGTCACTGGACAATCAAGGAAAACAAATGAAGTCCCTAGACTTTAAATGGGTTACAATTAAATTCCTTCTTGTCGTATTCATCATCTGATATTATAAAGGGTAAACATCTCACTTTTTTTATTTATTTGTAAATTTAACTTGTATATTTCTTTGCTCACAATTACATATCATAAAGACTCGAAGATGTTCATGTAATACTTTTTTTTGTTACATTTGCTACAGAATTTGAATGTATTGACTTAATTGTTTAACTGATATGATGAATGGGATAGTAATCAGTCCTGGCCTCAAAGAGGATATCAATATATCATGACCGTGAGAGAGAGAGAAGAGAGAGAGAGAGAGAAGAGGGGGAGGACAAGCTTCATTAATGCGATATTCCACCCAAGGACACATTGTGAATCATTCTCTGGCATATAGAATACATAATTCATCACAACACCCCAATAGAATGAAAGGACTGCTAACAGAAACCTCTCTCTCTCTCTCTCTCTCTCTCTCTCTCTCTCTCTTCGTCACCCTTGTTCGAGACACCAACGGTCAATAATGGTTCATCCTCCCGGACCACCCATCTCATATTTCTTAT
>CAUOFW020004280.1:1817960-1828122 GCA_963454935.2 Ilex paraguariensis | reverse complement strand
CTGTGATCTCAGATCGAAAAAGTCCCGCCGCTATTGAATTCACTCTGATTTTATATGGCCCCAATTCCAATGCCATTACCTGTCGTTACATTGTCATCGTTCAACAATTAAAAAAGATGAACGTTGTAATTACAGAAAAAAAATAAACTAATTACAATTTTGACGTGTTTAGGGGTCCAAAAACATCGAACGGATATTAAAGATGTAACTAGCGAGGAGAGAACGCCTAGCTACAACAAAAATATAATCGAGTATGGTATACTCCTAAATATTGTAATGAGAAAATTATGTAGTCTACCTATAGGGGTCTGAATGAAAATTGTTTCTAATTCTATCTGCTAGCTGGAACATTGAGTTTTAGACACGGGTTAATTACACCGTGCCCCATCAAACTATGAGGTTTATGTTACTTTGCCCCTCAACTATCATATTTCTTACATTGCACCTTCAACTATGCTTTTTAGTTTCATAAAATATACAATGATTAACTTCCATTACAAATATAATGGAAAGCAGTTTCACATTGCCCTTCACTTTACCTCAAAAACATTTACATTTTTTATCCAATCAATACGTGTGTTTACGTTTCGAGGAGTATGAAACCAATACATGTGGTTGAGAGGACAATGTAAAAAATTCAATAACTGAGAGCTAGAGTGACACAAATCTCATAGTTCGAGAGGGTCATAATTCTTGCCCAAACAACTAAATCATATATTTATGTTAAAAGGAGAATGTGAAACAAGAGAAAATATTACCCTTGTCATGGTGTCCATGGCTGACTTTGAAGAAGCATAGGCAGTACATCCAGGTGGTACTGGTCGGTTTAGACCACCAGTAGAAGAAATATTGATAATGGATCCTCCCCGACCCAAAGCACGCATTCGCATACCAACGTACTTTGACACCGACCAAGCTCCTACTAAGTTTGTTTTGATAACAATATTCCAATCCTCCTCAGATAAATCCAATGAAGACCTCGCCTTGCCCGTTAGTTGAAAGTGTTGGGTTTCCCTCCTTTGTGGGATCCATCTATTTCCTAAATATAGTTTTTCTTAATTTTGGCATGCACCTTGGCCAGCACATGACTTTAATTTTGGTGACTTACCCGTGTATGACTCTTGGCATATCCAAGGCTTGGTTTGGAGTCTTCAAGTTAAAGGAATTTGGCAGCCACCAAATACTACAAGTTTTTGTCATTTTCTTTGGTTCATCTCTTCTCTGTTGGTTTGGCAAGAATACATATTTTCGGCAGTCTTTGGTTCAACAAAAATTCAGTCTTCTTCTTCTCCATTTTTGGTGGCACAAAATCGGCAATTTGTTCTTCAAGTGGGTAACATTTCTTCACTTGATATTTGGGGTTTCTTGCGGTTTGCTCTTGGAGATTTGGTTTACTTATTTTGTGAGGTATTTTTCCTCTTGTGATTTACACCTTGGTGTGTTTGTAAGGCTTATGCCTTTTGGTCACTTTGTAAACTCTTTTGGTGATAGTGGAAGAAACTGACCTACCGGTCGTCGTGGACGTACCTCAATTTGAGGGAACCACGTAAATCTTGTGTGCTTATTTATTTTATGTTATTTTATTTATATTGCTTCCATTGATTTACACTTGTGGGAAGCCTATTTTTCCCAACAGAAAGATCTGATGGACTTTAATTGCATATATGGACAGAAAATCAAAAAATACCAACTTGTTTTTTATTTTTTCCCTTATTCGATTTTGCTGTTTTTATCCAATTTTAATCACATACATAGTAATACACATGTACGCATCTGCATAAATGTATTTAACTATCTACTAAGAGGCATATTTAGATATAAATGAATATATATATATAAAAATTTGAAGATCATTGGAATGTTCACTCAGAGCTCTTAGGCTTTTCGAGTTTTTGTGATGCAATTTGATGAACAGTGAATTTATAGTGGTTCACCAACTCGGGAGTTCGGCTAATCTATTGTAATTGAGTCTCTTGCTCCTAGGAGAGTTTTTCTATTAATCAAAGAGCAAGATTACACAGAGTAATAGTGTAGATAAATTGCTTGAATACATTGTAAGGGATTTGATCCCTTTTTATAGTCTTCAGATGTCTTGCATGATCCTTGCCACTTTATCGTAACCAATGCTCTCTTTGTGCAATCAGCGTCGACGATGTTGAGGCGGTTATGACTCGTCTACCAGAATGTTGGGCCGTTACGACTTATACTCTCTAAATATGATGTTACCTTCTGAAAGGTGTCAGCTATTGTTATCATAGATCAAAGGTTTTTTTATCTACGCACCTTGAGACATTGTTCATGTGCTGTGGAGTCCGCGCTCAATTGTCTGAGTTGGAAGTACCGAGCTAAGGCTTGGATAACTTTGGGTATCATATATATATATGTAAGTCTACGGTACCAGCTTTGGTATCGTACTGCCACTTACTACTTTTATGATAAAGTTACTGTAAGAGGCAAAAAATTGAGATTACCTCCTAGTGGAATTGAAATGGTTATGGGATTCTGAACTTGATCTCCCAATCTTCCTCTTCTTGCAAAACCAACACACTGCCCAAGATTGAAGTATTTCGATCGAAGGCACTCTGATGCTTAAGTCAGTAAGGATAATGAAACGAATGGAAGAAGACAAGGAGGGTTCAATGTACCTTTCACCTTGGTCTCTTCTGCTTTTTATAGATCGTTCACCCCTTAGGGTTTCCATGAATTTAGGTTCAAGGTGGCACACCTTCCTTCAATTCAGTCATTCAGTTTGGGAAGTTGCTGATATTTCTCCATTATTTTCTCTTAATATCTTCAATTTCTCTAATTTGCTTATCTAATTGCCTAAGTTGTAGGTGTATCTTTATCCTTATGTTTGTCTAAAACAGCTTGGACATATCAGACGCCGAGCACACTTGATATTTGTCGAACAGATTAAGGGACTTGGTTTGGCACAAACCGATCTCTTCAATTGCCTTGCTAAATACTTTAACAGACTCGGTGTGCCAAGCTCTTTCATTGCTTAACCGAATAGACTAATGAGTTCGGTCATGAAGAGAATCAATCTTTTTCAGCTATTGCCAATCCTTTAATTAGCTCTGCTTGGTTTGAAAACTCTAGTGGAGGATCCTTCATCACGTGTCTGGTCTTATCAACATCACGTGAGCACATTTAATGTTATGTCATGTGTAATCATGAGGTTTTATTCCTTCATTTGCCCCTAGAAAACGTCTGATAGACGCCTTTTGGCTGTCAACCATTTTCTTATCAATTCATCATTACTTGTACTTTGTAACATGCCTTTTCGTTTTGGCGGCCCATTCAGAGCATTTAAATGTTTGCCTTTTAAAATTCTTCTTTCCTTATAACCGTCTTCCTTTGTATTTTTCCTTTTCTATTAGAAGACTCTCAGATTCTTGTTCTCTCAGACTCTTATTCTTTTCTTTCTGTGTTTTTCTTCCTTTGCACTTCATCTTCTTTATGGCTCCTCTTACCCCATCAGAAATCCCTGCCTTCAAAGTCAAATACAATATTCTAGATGATGTCGAGGTTAAGGTTGCTGGGAGAGATGAACCACTAATCGGTACCATAGAGAGAATCCCCATCCCCACTTGTGCCATTACTGAGGGTGGAATCTATTTTTCTCTTGACCCTCTTCTTCTCTAGGTTCTCTCTGCTGCAAAACTCTGCCCCCCCAATGCTGTCTTAATTTCTTTAGGATAGTCATAGGGGTGTCTGTGTTAAACAAACTCTTAGGTCTGAGTCTTGGTCTATGGGATATCCTGTACTGCTATATCATCAAAGCTACTGGACGCAGCTACTATCTTTCAGTGAGGAAGAAGGATCGTTATCTGGTCACCCATCTTCCAGATTCGAACAAAGGTCATGAAAATGACATTGTGTTCGTTTCTGAAAATTGGGAGTACCATGCTGGAGCCTCACCTTCTTATCGCTGCCCCTATGAAGAAGGCGCACTAGGTATTTGAACCTTCTTTTTCCTCAAAAACACTCGTTGTTCTCTCTTTTCTTGTATCTGATATATCGTTTATGTAGGAGAGATGGTGAAAGGCAAGATCCCCAATCTTCTGTTAAGTTGGACTAGCTCCAGATGGTTTGGAATTTCAACGAGTCCTTGTTCTGTCGTGCTGTCCATATGCTGCTCGGATACACACCAAACTACACGTCCTTTATTGTTGTGCCGAATCGACCTAATGTCACGCTTATAGTAGATCGGGAGGCAATACAATCTACTCGAGAGAAGACTCCCTGAGGAAAAAAGAGACCTCTAGCAGCCTCTGGACGAAGGACTGTAAAAATATTTTTAGACTTTTTGTCAACAGTTGAGCCGACTCTTTCCACCGAATCGACTCCACCTGTCTCAACTATTTCAATCTCTTTTCTTGCCGAACCAACTGCCGAGGCCCTTCCCAAGGTGATTCTTTCCAATGACGCTAGTTTGCTGTTGGATGACCAAGCGAATTTGGCTCAAGTTGCTGAAACTTTTGTTCGTGTTGAGATGGATCCTCCAGAATCTGTCCGCTCCCCTGCTCAAGAAGATGATTCAAATTTTGAGCTCGCCGAAGACCCGACCCCTAAAAGGCAGAGGACTGTCGAGTCCGAAGCAAGCTTTCCTGTCGAGCCTTCCAGGTAGAGGACCTAGATACAATAAGTTGTTTCTTATCACTCTAATGAATAGGATTGGAGCCTAGATAAATGATAAAACCAGTAGTGGAACATTTGTTTGAAGGGTCTCCTACCCAGTTAGCATCAACAAAGGCTGTGAAGGCAAGAGAGCTAGAGGTATAGTGAAGACCATAATCTAGAGTGCCTTTGAGATATCTGAATATGCGTTTGACTGCTGAGTAATGAAGATCAGTTGGAGCTTGCATGAATTGACACACATAGTTGACAGCAAAGGACATGTCTAGGCGTGTGAAAGTGAGACATTGTAAAGCACATACAATACTTCAATATTGTGTGGGATTTTGAAAAGGAGTGCCAGAAGACTTGGAAAGAAGAGTAGGGGAGTAGGGAGTGGCACAAGGTTTGCAAGAGAACACATTGGCCTTGTGTAACAAATCAACAAGATATTTAGTTTGTGTTAGAATTGAATGAAGGATGAGAAAGATAAGCTACAATTTTGTTGAGAGAAAATAGCTTGGAACAAGAAGATTGTGAAAGATTGAATATACTGAAAATATGTTGTTGAACCCTTGAAAAATAGAGGAATACAAGAGGGTAATTTATACAGGTAAAGAAAGAATAAAAATAGCTTGAAAAAAATACTAGCAGTAGCTATTAATCAAGATAAGAAAGCATTTATGTTTCCAAGGTGCTGTGCTGAACTGCTTCTACTGCAGATTTTCTACTGATCACATGGCAGATTTTCTGCTGACTTATCTCTCAATATTCTTGAATCTTGAGACTCCCCCTCAAGGTGGACGCACAGATTAAGTGTGTTCATTTTGGAGCGTAGAAAATGGAATGCAGCAGTAGGTAGAGCCTTTGTTAGGATGTTTGCAATCTGTAATTTTGAACTCAAATGTACTGGTATAATGATTCCAGCAAGCACCTTCTCTCTAACAAGATGACAGTCCAACTCAATGTGCTTTGTTCTTTCATGGAACAATGGGTTTTTGGTGAGGTGTATGGTTGCCTGGTTATCACAATATAGGAGGGCAGGTCTCGGATGGCTGGTATTAAAATCTTGCAGCAGATTTATCAACCATACAATCTCACAACTGGTGTTAGTCAATGCGCGGTATTCAGTTTCGACAGAGGACCTAGATATGGTGGTTTGCTTTTTTGATTTCCAACTGATTAAAGAATCTCTAAGAAGATGCAAAAATCAGTAGTAGATCTTCGGGTCTCAGGGCAAGCTGCCCAATTTGAGTCGCTAAATGCCCTGAGGAATGGTGCACATTTGAAAGAATAAAGGAGGCCTTGGCCTATGGATCCCTTGAGGTATCTCAAGACTCGATGTGCAGCTTGTTGATGGATCTGTGAAGGGCGATCCATGAATTAACTCAAGATGTTAATAGAGTATGTGATNGTTGATGGATCTGTGAAGGGCGATCCATGAATTAACTCAAGATGTTAATAGAGTATGTGATATCCAGTCTTGTAATGGACAAATAAATCAACCTTCCAACCAACCTCCTATAACTTGTAANAATCTTGCAGCAGATTTATCAACCATACAATCTCACAACTGGTGTTAGTCAATGCGTGGTATTCAACTTCGACAGAGGACCTAGATATGGTGGTTTGCTTTTTTGATTTCCAACTGATTAAAGAATCTCCTAAGAAGATGCAAAAATCAGTAGTAGATCTTCGGGTCTCAGGGCAAGCTGCCCAATTTGAGTCGCTAAATGCCCTGAGGAATGGTGCACATTTGAAAGAATAAAGGAGGCCTTGGCCTATGGATCCCTTGAGGTATCTCAAGACTCGATGTGCAGCTTTTTGATGGATCTGTGAAGGGCGATCCATGAATTAACTCAAGATGTTAATAGAGTATGTGATATCCGGTCTTGTAATGGACAAATAAATCAACCTTCCAACCAACCTCCTATAACTTGTAATGTCGATGAGAGGATCTGCTGCCAAATGAGAAAGTTTATGATTCAATTCCATTGGTGTGTTGGTAGGCTTGCATCCGAGCATACCAACATCCTCTAAAATCTCAAGAGTGTACTTTCTTTGACTCAAATGAATTCCTTTTTCTGATCTTGATATTTCTAAGCCAAGGAAGTACTTTATATTGCCAAGATCTTTGATCTTAAATTGGTTGCGCAGATATGTCTTAATGAAGTCAATTGTTTTGAGATCATTACTTCCAATGAGAATGTCATCAACATATACTAACAATGCAACAAATTGACCATCATGAATCTTTGTAAACAAAGAATAATCTGACCTGGATTGTTGGAAACCAATGGCAATGAGAGATGTGGAAAATTTTGAGTGCCATTGCCTTGAGGCTTGCTTAAGGACATAAAGGGATTTGTGTAGCCTACAAACTAAATTTTGATTTGTAAGTGACTCCCCCTTAGGTTGAAATCCAGGAGGTAAATCCATGTAGATTTCCTCTTCTAGATCCCCATGGAGGAATGCATTATGAACATCTAATTGATGCAAATGCCAATTGTGAAGTGCTGCCAAAGCAAGGAAGACATGAACAGTAGTGAGCTTTGCAACTGGACTAAAGGTCTCATGGAAGTCGAATCCCTCTCTTTGAGTGTAGCCCTTGGCTACCAACCGAGTCTTGTGCCTTTCTATAAAACCATTTGAGTGCAATTTGGTCTTGTAGACATATCAACAGCCAATAGCTTTCTTTCCTTTTGGAAGAGTAGTGACTGTCCAAGTATTGTTGGCCTCCAAGGCATTTAACTCATCTGTCATGGCTTTGGTCCAATGCTCAGAGAGAACGGCTTCTGCATAGGTAGTAGGATCTCGGGTAGGGGAGAGAGAGAGTGTATAGGCCTTGTGAGAAGGAGAGAAATGAGTGTAGGAGAGGTAGTTTTCAAGTGGGTGAGCAGTAGAGTGATGAGGTGATGGTGAAAATGCTGAATTGTAGTGATAATCAAGGAGGTATTTAGGTGGATTTCTGACCCTATCTGATCTTCTTTGGGGTGGAGGGGATGGTGAACTTTGTGGTAAATGGGAAGGTGAGGGTAAGGTTGTGGTTGGTAGAGTGGTGGGAGGAATAGGATCAGAAGGAGGGGAAGAGGGGTTGGTTGAAGAGGCAAGGTCAAGGGAATGAGGTGAGAGTGAATCTCTATCATTGAAAGGAGGAGCTGAAAAGAAGATCTCAAAAGGTGACCGATTGTTAAGCACAAGAGTGGGTATTCTATTTATCAAATGAACTGCCATTAGAATAGCATCTCCCCAAAACTTGGTTGGGAGAGAGGCCTGGAATAGCAAAGCCCGAGTAGTGGAAAAGAGGTGCTGATGTTTCCTTTCAACTACTCCATTTTGTTGAGGAGTATCAATGTATGTCTTTTGATAGAGGATTCCATGTTTATTATAGAAATCTTGCATCAAAAACTCTGCTCCATTATCAGATCTACTTTGTTTGACCTTGAGACTGTATTGAGTTTGTGTCATTTAGATAAAGGATTGCAAGAAGCTTTGAGCTTCAGATTTAAACTTCATCAAAAAGATCCATGTCATTCGGCCATCGTCATCCACTATAGTGAGGAAATATTGATANTGGATAAAGGATTGCAAGAAGCTTTGATTTAAACTTCATCAAAAAGATCCATGTAATTCGGCCATCGTCATCCACTATAGTGAGGAAATATTGATATCCTTGAGGTGTGGCNTAGATAAAGGATTGCAAGAAGCTTTGAGCTTCAGATTTAAACTTCATCAAAAAGATCCATGTCATTCGGCCATCGTCATCCACTATAGTGAGGAAATATTGATATCCTTGAGGTGTGGCTTGTGAATATGGTCCCCAAATGTCACAATGGATTAACTCAAAAGGAGAGGAAGTGGAAGAAACACTGTGGGAAAAGGATTTCTTTTCTGTTTTGCAAAGTGACAGTTACTACATTGATTAAAATCAATGCATTTTACATCTGAGGCATGAGAAGAAATCAAANGTGGGGGAAAAGGATTTCTTTTCTGTTTTGCAAAGTGACAGGTACTACATTGATTAAAATCAATGCATTTTACATCTGAGGCATGAGAAGAAATCAAATTTAACCTCTGATTTGATACATGCCCTAGTCTAAAATGCCATATATGAAAATCTTGACTTGCTGAAACTTGTTGCACACGAGATAAATGGCTGGGATCAGAATTGGTTGTTGCTGGACTTTGATTGTCAAAAGAGCTTNGTTGAAACTTGTTGCACACGAGATAAATGGCTGGGATCAGAATTGGTTATTGCTGGACTTTGATTGTCAAAAGAGCTTCCTAGTGAATTGGAATCAAGAAAATAGAGTCCCCCTCGAACTCTAGCAACTCCAATCATTGTCCATGTAGCTAGGTCCTGAATGAGACACTGGTTTTTAGAGAAAATAAGACACAAAGAAGAGTCTTGAGTTAATTTGCTGACTGAGAGAAGATTAAAAGTAAAAGATGGTATACACAGTACTCCATGGAGAGTTAAGGCATCACTGATCTAGACAGTGCCTATGTGAGTGACTTGTGCGTTCTCTCCATTAGGCATCTGTACATAAGCTTGAGAAGTGGAGGTGATGGAAGAGAGGAGAGTGGTGGAGCAGACCATGTGATCTGTGGCCCCAGTGTCCACTATCCATGTGATGTGTTTTGGTTTGTATGAAATGCTGGTTGTCATGGATGAAAAATGGTGATCATTTTCAGAGGGAAGGATAGGAGTTTTGAATGAGGGTGAGTGGTTCATCATACCTGCCATCAGAATGGTGAAGGAAATATGGGTTGTTGGGTCCTCGGATGGTGAGAGATTTCTAGAAAGAGGATTACTGATAGGTTCAGCTGTAGACATGATGAAATTTGAATGAGAGTAGACAGCAGCAGAAGGAAATCAGAGTGAGGAAGATGAGTAAAAGAACAGGTCAAAGATCCTGCTCTGATACCATGTTAGAATTGAATGAAGGATGAGAAAGATTGTTGGGTTTCCCTCCTTTGTGGGACTCATCAATTTGCTAATTTTTTGGTGGCTTACCCGTGTAGGACTCTTATCCAAGACTTGGTTTGGAGTCTTCTAGTTAAAAAGGAATTTGACAGCCATCAAAGACTATAAGTTTTGTCCTTTTCTTTGGTTCATCTATTCTCTGTTGGTTTGGCAAGAAGACATATTTTTCGGCAGTCTTTGGTTCAACAAAAATTCAGCCTTCTTCTTCTCCTTTTTTGGTGCCAGAAAAATCTGCAAATTTGTTCTTCAAGTGGGTAATATTTCTTCACTTGATATTTGGGTTTCTTGCGGTTTGTTCTTGGAGATTTGGTTCACTTATTTTGTGAGGTATTTTCCTCTTGTGATTTACACCTTGGTGTGTTTGTAAGGCTTATGCCTTTTGGCCACTTTGTAATCTGATTTGGTGATAGTGGAAGAAACTGACCTACCGGTCGTCGTGGATGTACCTCAAGTTATTTGAGGGAACCACGTAAATCTTGTGTGCTTATTTATTTTCTGTTATTTTATTTATATTGCTTCCATTGATTTACACTTGTGGGAAAGCCTATTTTCCCAACA
>CAUOFW020004280.1:1775727-1816350 GCA_963454935.2 Ilex paraguariensis | reverse complement strand
AAAGATAAGCTACAATTTTGTTGAGAGAAAATAGCTTGGAACAAGAAGATTGTGAAAGATTGAATATACTCAAAATATGCTGTTGAACCCTTGAAAAACAGAGGAACACAAGAGGGTAATTTATACAGGTAAAGAAAGAATAAAAATAGCTTGAAAAAAATACTAGCAGTAGCTATTAATCAAGATAAGAAAGCATTTATGTTTCCAAGGTGCTGTGCTGAGCTTCTTCATGTTTCCAAGGTGCTGTACTGAACTGCTTCTACTGCAAATTTTTTGCTGATCACATGGCAGATTTTCTGCTGATTATAGGGCAAATTTTCTGCTGACTTATCTCTCAATATCCTTGAATCTTGAGAGTTTGAGATAGAAAAATACCAGAAGAAGAAGAGTTAATATGGACACCAAGAAAGTAATGAAGAGGACCCAAGTCCTTTATTTCAAAAGTACGATGTAGATCAGTGATGACAGATGTGATGAAAGAGGAGTTGGTGCCAGTAAGGATTATATCATCCACATACAAAAGAAGAATGGTGAGAGATGAAGGGGTGGCACAAATGAAAAGAGAAAACTTAGCACTTGAAGACTGAAAACCATATGTGTGTAAATGAGAGGTGACCTCTCAAACCAGGCTCTATTTGCCTGCTTAAGCCCATGAAGGGACTTGTGCAACTAACAAACAAAATGAGGATTTGCTAAATCAACAAAGCCAGGAGGCTGGGTCATATAAAATTTTTCTTTCAAATGACCATGTAAGAATGTGTTTTGGACATCCAATTGTCTCAAGGGCCAGTGAAATTGAGCAGCTAAAGAAAGATTAAGACGAACATTGGAGTGTTTAATGACAGGACTGAAGGTTTCATCATAATCCAAACCAGATGCTTGATGAAATCCCTTAGCAACAAGCCTTTCTTTGAATCTAGAAATAGAACCATTTGGGTTATGTTTGAGTTTATATACCCATTTGCAACCTATAATATTTTTTTCTGGTGGTGGAGGGACTAAAGTCCAAGTATGTTGTTTCTGCATGGCTGAGAACTCCTCTGTCATGAATGAGCACCACTCTGGAAACTCTAAGGTCGTAAATGTGGTAGGTTCAGCAAAAGAGGCAGTGGCCACAAATGTTTAGGTTTAAAAGTACCAAATTTGGATTTGGTTTGCATAGAATTCAGGTTAGTAATAGGGTGTGACTGAGGAACCAATGTGGTGTTAAAGTCCAAAGAAAAGTTAGTGGCTATGGGAATAAAAAAGAAATCATGTGATGAGCTAGGTAGAACAGGAAGCTCAGTCCGAGCAAAATGGACAGGAGAGACAAAATATATGCGAGAGTCAAACTGTTCACCAGAAAGGGAGGAGGCAGACAACTCAATAGGTATGAAAGCATGACCACTATGAGAGGCTAAATATGGTAAAGGATTAATAATGGTAGAAGAAGAATGATATGGTCCAAGTATAGAACAAGAAAAAAAAGGTTCAGAACCTAAACTAGTGGCATAAGGAAAGGTTTCTTTATCAAAGTGAACATGTCTACAAGTGTAAAAATGATTAGAACCTGGTTCAAAGCAAAAATAGCCTTAATAGCTTGGGGCATATCCAAGGACAACACATTGAGTTGTTCTAGGCTGTAACTTGGAGTGATTATAAGGCCTCAAGTAAGGATAGCGGGCACAACCAAAGGTTCTGAGGTGCTTATAATTAGATAAAGTACCATAAAGAAGTTGGTAAGGAGTCTTAGATGAGTATTAGATCTTGGTAATCTATTGATAAGAAAAATATTTGTGGTGAAGGCATGGTACCAAAGAGAGGAAGATAATGAGGCTTTGGTAATAAGAGAGATGGCAGTTTCAACCACATGCCTATGCTTTCTTTCAGTAGCACCATTCTGTTGTGGTGTATAAGGGCAAGATCTTTGGTGCTGGATACCTGAATTCTGCAAGAATTTCTAAATGAATGAATGACAGAACTTTACTCCTCCATCTGTGCATAGTTTCTGAACTTTTGTTGAAGGAGAACTCTCAACCTGTGCTTTAAACTGCTGAAAAACACTAGGAACTTCTAACTTATGAACCATAGGAAAAATTCAAGTGTACCTGCATTTATCATCAATAAAGAAAACACAATTATGGAAACCTTGCATGAAGGGGTCTGGGGTTGGTCCCCATACATCATTATGTATCAACTCAAGAGGATGCAAAGGCACAGATTTAGACAATGGGAATGGTTATCTTTGTCATCTTGCCACAAAGGCAATATTTATAGNCATGCATAAAGGGGTCTGGGGTTGGTCCCCAGACATCATTATGTATCAACTCAAGAGGATGCAAAGGCACAGATTTAGACAATGGGAANCTTGCATGAAGGGGTCTGGGGTTGGTCCCCATACATCATTATGTATCAACTCAAGAGGATGCAAAGGCACAGATTTAGACAATGGGAATGGTTATCTTTGTCATCTTGCCACAAAGGCAATATTTATAGAAGCAAATTGATGACTTATTTTTGGAAATAGGAATCGTAGAAGTAGAAACAATTTGTGTAACAACAGCATTTGAGGGATGCCCTAGTCTATTTTGCCACAGTAGTTGTGATGTAGTTCTTCCCAGATGAGTAGAAACTGGTGAAGAAGAAGTAGTACATTCTGAAAGTGATTTGAAGGGATAGAGTCCATTTTCAGTCTTTCCTTGGTAGAGCATTTTCGCAAAGGCCTTGTCCTGAATTTGGAACCCAAGAGAGTCAAAAATAAAGGCAGAGTTGTTGTCTAAACAAAACTGATGCACATAAAGTAAATTGGAAGTAATTTGAGATACATGAAGGATGTTATCTAGTAAAAATGATTCCAAATCTGTAAGAAGAGTAGATTGAATGAAAATGATTTGGATATGGTAAGTATCAAATATTGCCCACTTAATTTTTAGTTAATGAAAATTAATGAATTTCAAAAGGCAACACATACGAATCGTCATAATAAAAAACACCCTACGTTGAGAAATAAGACATGAAACAACTAGAGTCTCACAACTTAGTATTTATTGTTTGAATTTGTAAAGGTCAAACGCTTGTGCATTAGTTCCGATTGGCTACAAAAAGGATAAATTGGCATTAAATATTTCATTAATGGNAACACATACGAATCGTCATAATAAAAAACACCCTACGTTGAGAAATAAGACATGAAACAACAAGAGTCTCACAACTTAGTATTTATTGTTTGAATTTGTAAAGGTCGAACGCTTGTGCATTAGTTCCGATTGGCTACAAAAAGGATAAATTGGCATTAAATATTTCATTAATGGTAAGATAATCTAGTTTTTAGGCATTTGTTTAAGGATAAATTAGAAATTCAGATGTTTTTCATGGAAGTTGACATTCTATTGTAGCATAGATATAGATGAAATATAGGTTAACTATTTGAAATAATGCTAAAAGCGTGACAAAAAAAAAAAAACTCTGAATTTAAACTCTCTCCATATGAAAGCTTTTAGGAGTTAAGATTAAAAGTTTAGAATAAATAAGGTATCATTTGATGGCACTAAATAAACTTAGTTTTTATTTATGTATTTTTTTTGTTCTTTTGTTATCCACATTTGTTCATTTTTCTAAACTTAATTACATGTATAGTAATATGCATGCCCTATTATGTGATTTTATTATTTATATATTAATACACTTATAAATCACTTTACTAAAATAGTAATCAAATTTTCTTTCAATAAAGTTATTCTTTTATTAGCAAATGGTATAGTAATAATCATTGAAATATAACATGGCTGGCTAAAATTTTTAGGGGTTTGCATGTGGTGTGTTCATTTGCGCATATTTTATTTGTTGGAATGTGAATAAAATTTTAGTTTCTCTTTCTCTAACTAGCTTAAGTTTAGGCTTTATGGCTGTGGGCATTTATACTATTTATAANTTTTTTATTAGCAAATGGTATAGTAATAATCATTGAAATATAACATGGCTGGCTAAAAGTTTTAGGTGTTTGCATGTGGTGTGTTCATTTGCGCATATTTTATTTGTTGGAATGTGAATAAAATTTTAGTTTCTCTTTCTCTAACTAGCTTAAGTTTAGGCTTTATGGCTGTGGGCATTTATACTATTTATAAAAGGACAGATGTCATGTACCTCTCATATCTTTCTCACGATCTCCTCTAATCTCACTCTAACATTGAACACACAAATAATTGTGTGTAGGACCACTAGTTGTAGGATAGTCTAAGGGTTCCACACTTGAAGATTCTCCATATTTTGTCAAAAATTTAATTTAGTTTTATCTAGATGCTCCATTTATTTGCATGAGATGATGGGACCAAAGACCAACCAAATAGAGAACTATATAGAACAATATATAGTGGAAAACTCAAACTTGGTATTTTGAATAAAGAATAAAGATATTTCATGTCAATCATTCATTAGAGAAAATATGAGATTGCAATGTGGAACATGAGCATAGAGCGTGGTTTCACTCTGGCAAAACATAATCAAAGTATATAACGAACACCCTTAGTCGAGTCCATCTAATACTAACGCTACAACTCAGGTATGTTTGCGGATTAATTTGTTGGATCAAAATAGTTTTTGTTATAAAAATTGAATTTTTGGTCGACTTTGAGCCTAAATTAAAATAGGACCCGCTCATTGTTTTGAGTAAACTTTCGTAGGTTCGTGTTTTACTCCGTGAATATATTCATTTACTCAAATCGAATAAGAAATGAATAATAAAATTGTCTTCAAAATGACCCTTTTGAAATGTGAAAATAGAGGTTGTGCAATATGAGATTTGACATCAATCTCACATTGGTTGAAAAAGAAATTCTACTTGTGCATATATATGTTAAGTTTGCTCTATTGGGTTAGGCTCCAAGGGATACCACACTTTTATGAGTGAAACGAGCACCTACATGTCATCGGTCCAACCACGTGCGCATCGCCCTCCTAGCCTTGCCACAACCTGATCGGGCTCGGGTGTGGGTGTCACTCATCCTTATTCTTTGGAAAAAATTTGTTTAACGAATTGTGCTAGAATTTCTTGATCCGGAATTAATTTTTACTATATGTTGGATTTAAATTCGCACTGGTTCGAATTTTCGCTTCCCTTTACTCTGAATTTTTGAGTTATGCTTGTTCATAATTGGACAGTTAATCAATGGTGTTCTCTGGGCTTAATGTGTGGTCACTGGGCAATTGAATTGGAGTGCTACTTTCAGTTACGTGAAGATCATTATATCCTGAGAGGCAAAAGCTTTGATATTCATAAGAACCAAGTGTGGGGTCAAAATTTGTTTTATGGACATAGTGTCAAACACTAGTCTTGATCTACTAAAGTTCAACAATATTTCCTAATCTACAAACTAGTCAATTTATAAATTGGTTTAATTACACATTTATGTGTTATTATTTCATTCTTACTTGTAACTACTTCATTCTTGACAATTACTATTTTTATTCTAAATTGCATGATACAAATCAAAATTTTCAATAAGTGATTTTGTTATATTTGGAAAATCACAAACAATAATCTTAAGATAGATTTTCCATTTGTCTAATTATTTGTTGTGTTTTTTATTCTTGTTAATAGTATTTTAAACTGTTTTAAAATATTACAAATTGTTAAAATAGTTTTTATAATATGTAGTATTTTGGGTTACATGGAAAAATTTTGGGAAAAGTTGAAAGTTTTGTTTATGTGTTTAAATGTTTAATTGAAACAGTCGCACTAAACAGTTACACCAAAAGTAATGCCAAAAAGTGACACTAAGCAGTGACACCAAACAATAACATTGAAACGGGAACATCAAACAGTGACATAAAATAATAACATTGATTGTCTTTGTTTTAGTAATGTGCTTTGTAAAGTGTTCGTATTTTCTTATTTTTTAATATTTGGTAATTCTGTTTATCAAAAATGATTTCAAATGAGAATAATGTTTCTACTACTCCTCTTCTTGCGATGCCTATTTCTGTATCTACTCGTGTGACTCATGGAGAGAAGCTTGAAAAAGTTCAATGAGAACGATTTCAATAGATGGCAACATAAAATATTATTCCATCTTATTATGTTGAATCTTGTAAAGTTTTTTCATGAGGATGCTCCTGTTTCTAGTGAGAATGAGACTGACCACCAACTTATTGTTGCAGTGGATGCATGGAAGCATTCTAACTTTTTGTAGAAGAATTATATCTTTAATGAATTGGATATCACATTATATAATATATATAGTCCAATCAAGACAGCTAGAGAGTTGTGGGAATCCTTGGATAAAAAGTACAAAACAGAGGATTCTAGAATAAAGAAATTCATTCTAGACAAATTTCTTTACTATAAAATAGTAGATTCCAAGACTATCATATAAGTAAAGTTCAAGAACTTTAAATTATCCTACATGAGATTCATACCAAAGGAATGGTACTTAATGAATCTTTTCAAGTGACTTCAATTATTGAGAAATTAATGTCACATAAGAAAGAAACACAAACACAAAGAAATAAAATTTGAGGACTTGATCATAAGATTGAGGATTGAGAAAGATAATAGAGTCTCCGAAAAAATAGTTGGTAATCATTTCATGGAGTCAAAGGCACATGTGATTAAAGAGAGATATAAAATCAACAAGAAAGGAAACATGTTGACCAACAAGGGGCCAAGGGTGGTGATTACAAAATGGAGGAACCACAAGAAGAAAGCTGTCAAAATCAATATAAATGAGGTAGAAATTTTTTTTGATAATGTTTCTGACATGAGTTTTTTGTCGTAGTATCCAAAGTGAACTTGGTGAGAAATACCAAAGAATGGTGGGTGGACACCTGGGCCACTAGACACATGCTCAGATTAGATGTTCTCTTCATATGAAGCTATTAATCATGGAAAATAATTATTCATGAAAAATTCCTCTACTTCCAAAACTGAAGGCAAATGAAATGTTATATTGAAGATGACTTCTAGGAAAAAACTTACTCGTAATGATGTGTTAAATGTTACCAAAATTCAAAAAAATCTTGCGTCTGGATCATTGTTGAGTAAGTAGGGTTTTAGGTAAGTTTTTAAGGCTGACAAGTTTGTATTTATTAAGAGTGGGATTTATGTAGACTAGTGAAATATGAGCAATAATTTTTTAAGATGAATGTAATGACAATTGTATCTACTTTTAATAACAATAAGAACACATCTTCTGTTTATATGCTCGAATCATCTAATGTATGGTATGGTAGCTCATGACATGCTAATTTTAATACTTTGTGTAATTAATAAATTTAGAATTGTTGCCTAACTTTAATATTGACGCAAATCATAAGTGAGAGATATGAATTGAATCAAAATTAACTAGAGCATTATTTCATAATATTGAAATAAGTACTAAACTTCTAGAATTAATTCATAGTGATACATGTGATTTGAAATATGTTCAAACTAGAGGTAAAAAGAAGTACTTTGTTACTTTTATTGATGATTGCACAAGATATTGTTATGTATATTTGCTAAGGAGTAAAGATGAAGCATTAGCAAAATTTATGCATTATAAGAATGAGGTTGAAAATCAACTTAACAAAAAGATTAAGACAATAAGAAGTGATCAAGGTGGTGAATATAATGAACATTTTGATAGGTTATAGAACATATTATTATTCACTAAATTTCTGTGCCTTATACATTTTAGCAAAATGAGATTGCTGAACATAAAAATAGAACATTGAAAGAGATGATGAATGTCATGTTGATTAATTTAGGATTACCTCAAAACTTGTGAGAGGAAGCTTAGAAGTTAGACAAAACCCGTTATGAATTATGAAAAAGTAGGAGTCTTTCCTATAAATATTTAAAAGTGTGAGAGTGTTTGACCAAAGTGATGGTTCGTATTCTCAAAAGTATTAAAATAGGACCTAAGACTATTGATTGTACATTTATTGGTTATACAATAAATAGTAATGTATATCATTTTCTCGTGCATGAATCTGACATTCCTGATATACATGTTAATATAATCATTGAATCTATAAATGCATCATTCTTTGAAAATTTATTTACTTATAATAACACATGTGATGGGAGTTTTTTTAAAATAATTCATGATATTGCGACTAGTAATATAGACCAAGAGTCTATAAATAACGAAAGTGAAGAGGTATTTAGACGTAGTAAAAAGGTAAGGACTTTCAAATCCTATGGTCCTGATTTTCTAACATATTTATTAGAAAATGAATCTCAAAGCTTCAATGAAGCGATGTCCACTCTTGAAGCACCTTTTTGAAAAAAAAACTGTAAACAGTAAAATTGAATCTATCATACAAAATCACACTTGAGAATTGGCAGATTTTCTTCCGTGAAATAAACCATTAGGGTGTAAATTAATTTTCAAGAAAAAAATAAAAATAGATGGATCAATTGATAAGTACAAGACAAGACTTGTAGCTAAAAGTTACAGACAAAAAAAGGCTTTGACTACTTTGATACATATTCTCTTCTTACGAGAATAATGTCTAATCGTATGCTCACAGCTATTGCAGCATTGCATAATCTTGAGATGCACCAAATGAATGTGAGAAAAGCTTTATTAAATGGTAACTTAAATGAGAAAATTTATATGCAACATGTAAAACTCGGTTAAATTTGAATTTTTATGAAAAAGGGTAAAACGGTAATTTGCTAGTACGGTAGGGTTAAAAATCTAAATTTTTCTAGAACTTGGATGAAAAGATAGACCTCACTGTTGGATTCATCTCACGAAATCTAGTTATCCAATCAATTTTTGTTGAATTTTGAGACAGTCAAATTTTTTGCATTTTACGAGGTGATCGAGTATCGCATGACCTAAAAAATCAGACATGAAATTAAATTTTAAAAATTAGATAAAAATTTAAAGGAACTTCATATAAAAATATTTAGAACTTGAACCGAAACGAAATTTAATCGTTTCGGGACAAAATCGGACCCGAGAATGAAGAACTTGTGGCGCGACGAGGGCTAAGCATTCCAAGGGGTATAAATAGGGGGAGAAAATTGGATTTTCTCCCAATTTTGTCAGTTGGGTTTCGTTGGAGAGGGAAGAGAAGGACAAAGAGAGAGTTTCCAATTTCTCTCTACGATGTACGACTACCCGTTAGTCAGAATCCTTCGAACCAATAATTAAAGTTCACCTATGCGACGAGGGATACGACTACGTATCAAAAATGATGAATTTCACCGAGGATTCAAAAACAAAAATTTTAGGGGAAATCAAGGTTTGAGCTTGGTTTGTGTTCTTGAATGTTTCTACAACTTGTTTTTATGCTTCAAGAGGTTGGATTCTTTTCCTAATTAAATTTATTTTCAAATTAGGATTGTTATATTGAATGGATAGGGTGTTAGAGATATAGTCTCATGTATAACACTTACCTATGGTATTTGAAATGTGAAAAATGAGTATTAATAATGGATAAAATAAATTCTAGTATGAATTGGGTATATAGAAATTACTTGTTAGTGATTTCTTAAGAAATGTGATTATTTGGGCATATTATGTGATTACATGAATTGATGCCTTGTGGGTGTTGATAAAATGTCTTGAATGGTTGAAGTATGTTTGTTTTGATGAATTTGGAATAACATGCTTGGATGATATTATAAATTACAATTATATGCTTATGATATAATTGACAATTGGGAATGTTGAATGAGATGCAATGTTGTTCTTAATGTGTATATGGCATATGGAACATGATGTTGAAATTGCAAATTCAAATCTTAGTTGCATAATAATATGAAATGCAATTGTACATTTACATTGCATATGAACGTGAAAACATCGCATTCGTGGGCATTGACATGAGTGTGTGTGTGTGTGCATGTTGGTGGATCAAACACCATTCTTAGTGGATGATGCATAGACTCGGGATAGTTGGACTGAGGTTTGACTAAGTCACACGATTTGCATGGAAAATAGGGGTCGGGGTTAGCAAGAAAGACTAGATTATCCCTCGGGTGAAAGACCCGGTGATTGGATACACACTTCGTTAGCATAGAGTTCATAAAGTCTGTCAGCGTACGCGGAACCGTTGGTGGAAGTACATTAATGCCATGTCAGTTGGGTGCCTGTTGGTGTGAGTCCATAAATACCCACCCCAAGAAAGACCCGTGAATTTTAAAAGGTCATTGGATGTATAACATCAATGGCGAGGGCTTGAAATGCACGGATTCATATGCATGAAAATGCATGTGTGAGGGAGTCAGTGAAGGCTCGAGTTGAGTTGCATGTGTGAGTTTCATCTCATATTATGGCATGACATAGAGAATTCCATTGTTGAATTGTATATTCTTGAATGAAGTAATGTTGTTTATGATTTGCATATGAACATTTCATATGCTTCTAGGTTGGGGAGTAACTTCTTTAGAAGATACCCTATTGACCATGACTCACCTTTTATGGGGACAATATTTTAGGTGTGGTACATGCGCAGGTAGATGGCTCTCATTCGAGCCCTCATTGTTGAAGAAAAGCCAAAATGTGATTTTCAAACTATGTTTTTTTGTAAAACTAAGATGTAATCTAGTTTTTGGACGTGTAATGTCATGTAAAGGATTGTAATATAACTCATATAAACTGTATTTTTTTTAAAATGGATTTTATATGAGTTTGAGTTGGTGTTGTACAAGGTTGGAATGAATTGGAATTGAAAAATGATGGAAGTGGGGAAAAACTGGTAAGACGTACAGGCAGAATGACGAGTTCTTCTATCGGTAGAACTTTTTCTGTAGGCTTTTCCTATGGGTAGAACGTCAAGTTTTGCGGTAGAACTTTTCTAGTAGCGTTTTTCTACTAGTAGAACCTTTACATCTTCTACCGGTAGGTTTTGTTCAAATCTCAAAGTTTGAAATGCTTTTGCTAGACTTTTGGGTCCTGGATTCTTTTGTTCAAATGATATAAATGGACAATAAATGTGAGTAAATTGATGTATATTAGACTTCAGATGGATTATGTGATTAAATGATATGCAGGTTACGTGTTTGGGAGTGCCCGATATAAGAGAAACTCTGCCCAAACATTGTGTTGTTATGATCTCGGTAAAGGGGATGTTGTGCCATTGTGTCAAGTTATGCGGCATTCATGGATAATTCTGTGGGTTGATGGGTGATCAACAGGTTGACAAAGGACCCCCGATTTTAGGGGCGTCACAGAGTAGCCTGAATGGCTCATTTCTCTGGGACAAAAGAAAAAAGTGTGCAAGCTTGTTAAATCGTTTTATGAGTTAAAGCAAACACCAAAACAATGACATGAGAAATTTAACAAAATCATGATTTTAAATGAATTCATAATTAATGAATGTGATAAATGTGTCTATGTCAAAGACACAAATGATGGATATGTCATTATTTGACTATATGTTTATTATGGGTAATAACAATATTATTATTAAAGCTACCAACAAAATGTTGTCCAGTAAATTTGACATGAAAGTTTTGAGTGTTGCAGATGTTATACTAGGAACTAAAATTTTTAGAACATGTGGCGGACGTATACTATATCAAATTACATTATACTGAGAAAATACTTGAGAACTTCGACAAGAATGAAAGTAGTATTGTTAGAACACCAGTTGATATAAATCTTCATTTGTCTAAAAATACGGGTCAAGGCATGTCACAATTAGAATATTCTCGTATCATTAGCAGTCTAATGTATGTTAAGAATTGCACTAGACTGAATATAGCATATTCAGTTAGTAAATTGAGTAGATATACGAGTAGTCTGATAATAGACCATTGGAAGATAATTATCAGGGTTCTTAGATACTTAAGATATATCACAAATTTTAGATTGCACTATACAAGATATCCATCTATACTTGAAGGGGTATAGTGATGCTAATTAGATATCTGATATGAAGGATACAAAGTCCACAAATGGTTATATTTTTACACTTGGTGGTGAAACTGTATCTTGAAAATCTTCTAAGCAAACGTGTATTAGTAGATCCACGATGGGATCTGAATATATTACTATAGACAAAGTAGGAGAGGAAGTTGAGTGGCTTCACCAATTTCTAGAGAATATTCCAATATGGCCTAAACCTTTACTAGCAATTTGTATATATTGCCATAGCCAATCTACAATTGGTAGAGCACAGAATGACATGTATAATTGTAAGTCTAAACATATACGTCATAGACATAATACCACTAGGAAATTGCTCTCAAATGAAATTATTTATATTGATTAAATAAAATCAAAGAAAAATCTAGCAGATCCACTAACTAAATTGCACATCAATGGGAATGAAATTAAAGCCTATAATTTAAGAGTCACCTTAATGGCAAACCAATTTAGTTGACTGGAGATCCTAAGATCTAGGTTTAAAGGTACAACCGAATTATATGTGATTCAAAAGAAGAACTAAGGAGATAATTTATCCTAACTATTCCTATGATAAACTAGTGTTGCTTGCAATTTATTACGATAAAATACACTTTTAATGACTTTTATACCTTGAAAAACCAATTGGGATATTGTAGAATATTCCTAATAGGAGCCAATTAAATGGTTGAAAAGGGGCTGTTTCTATCAGAATTTATAAAGATTGGATTCTCTAAAGCACTCATGAAAAAAGAAGTTGTTTAGGGCCAAAATGAACACAATGTGTTAGAAAAGAGATTGTGTGAAGTCTATTCGATCTAATTTATCAATAGCTAAATAGTTCAAGACATCATATTCACTATTTAGCCGGTAAGTTCAATGGGCTTTTCACTATGGAAGGTTTAAGACCAAAAGCTACTTATTTTGATACATGATCTTTCCAAGATGTACTATATATATTATGTTAGCATTATCATTTGCATACTGTCAATCAGTTTTTCATTAATGTGCGGGATTGTGGGACCAAGACAGTTTCTTATTTATAAAACTAATTTTTTGGTCAACTTTGAACCTAAATTAAAATAAGACCTACTCTTTGTTTCAAGTAAATTTTTGTGGGTTCGTATTTTATTTCGTAAGGAGAATAAAAAACTATATTCATTTACTTAAATTGAGTAAGAAATGAATAAGAAAATAGGTTCAAAAGTAACACTTTTAAAATGTAAAAATAGAGGTTATGCAATATGAGTTTTGACATCAATCTCACATTGGTTGAGAAAGAAATTCTACTTGTGCATATATATGTCAAGTTTGTTCTATAGTTTGGGCCTAAAGGGGTACCACACTTTTATGAGCAGAGTGAGCACCTACTTGACATCGGTTTGAACACACATACCCGTGCTGCCCGTCCGCCTCCCCTTGCCTCGCCTAGCCTCACCTAACCACGACCCAACCAGGCTCAGGTGTGGGTGTGACCCATCCTTATCTTTTTGAAAAAAAATTCTTTTAACGAATTGGGCTAGAATTTCTTAATCCGGAATTTAATTTCTAGTATCCGTTGGATTTAAATTCACACAGGTTCAAATTTTCACTTCCTTCTAGTCCAAAATTTTAAGTTGTGCCAGTTCATATATGAACGGTTAATAAATGGTGTCTTATGGGCTGCATGTGTCTTTTGGGTTGTATCTGTTTGAATGGTGGCTTCTCAGAATAGGCACCAATCTGTCTATATAAACCCAGAGTCATTAGTGTTATGGATTAATTTCATTACAGTTATTAAGGAATAATTTCGACATTAGGCAGTATGCATAGCAGAGAGTATACAATACAGTTTTTGGTTCATGGGCAATTGAATTGGAGTGCTACTTTCAATTGTGTGAAGATCATTGTATCCTGGGAAGCAAACGCTTTGATTTCCATAAGCACCAAGTGTGAAGCAAAATTTGTCTTAAGGACATAGTGTCAAATACTAGCCTTTATTTACTAAAGTTCAATAATAGTTCCTGATCTACAAATGGGTCAGTTTATATATTGTTTTAATTACAAATTTATGTGTTACTATTTCATTCTTGACTATTACTTTTTTTATTCTAAATTGTATGATACAAATTAGAAATCTCAATAAGTGATTTTGCTATATTTGGGAAACCACAAACAACAATATTTAGACTCAATGCATCAAGTTATACAATCATCAATCTGATTCTTCAAACTAGCAATACTTACTCTTAGATTTTTTAATTCTAGTTCAATTTCAAAAGTATAACTTGGATTGAATTTCAAATTCATATTGTGTTGAACTTCAGACTAGTGAATTTAAATTTGGTTTGAATTAAGAACTCAATGCCCAAATTTTAACTTTGGATCTGCTCGAATTTGAGTTAGGTTGGAATATTTTGTTCAAACTCAACCCAAGTATTGAAAATTTGTGGCCAAGCATTGAATATTTTAGTTTAGACTTAGTTGAATTCAAGATAACCTGCCCAATTTTAACCCTTATTTCATACTTAAGTTAGTTTTCACTCTGTTCTGCTAACATTTCTTTCTTTATTAAAGATTTTTCTAAATCTTGGCAAGGGTTGGATTCTGGTATAATCCTAAGTATCCCACATTAGTCAATTATGGGTTTGATTGTGTATGTATGACGTCTTAGACACTCCTATGCAAGCTAGTTTTCAATGAGGAATTCTACTTATAAAATCACATCATTAGGCTCACACCACATTGAAAAAGGACTATGTTGTCGGGCATGTCGATAGATGGAATGAGCCATTGAGGATATCTTTCATAGAAGTATGATACTACGTTATAATTGTAAACTTTTCACTTCCATCAAGTGTGGGTTTAGTTGTATGTAAATATATTCTTGAACACTTGCAATTCAATCTTCAAATGGGAGTTATGTTCTACAATTCATTCTAGACTTACATCTATATCTATAACCTATAATGAAACAAATTTTATTCACTTCTTCATTCAAAAATATTATTTTTTCCAAATGCATCAAGTTTTCATCCAATCTGTTATTTTATGTGGCGTCAACAATTTTTCTATTTGTTCAACAGTTATAAGTGTTCAGGATAGTTTACACGTACCTTGATTAATCCTCTCTCTGATCTGATTAAAAAAAAGGTCATTTACGTTGGGACTAGAATATTTATGAGGGTTAAATCCCTCATAACTTGATCTTAACAGATTGTCAAAGTTCCAACATAGAACATCTGAGTGTCAATTCGTCCCTATTACTACTTAAGTTATCCTTAGATTTTGTGGCGCCAACATTACTATAAGCTTTTTCATCACATTGCATTTGTTCTCTAGTCAACCTAAACCAAAGTAAAACCTAACCCATCACACATTGGCATCTCATGCTTTGCCTAAATCTTTATAGTAGACAAAAGTGCCCAAATCATTTTTTAAGGTTGTATCCAACACAAATTCAGGAGAGAACTCAATACATGGAGATTTTCCTCATCCAACGAGATTCATTTGGCTCTGTCTCCTCTCCATACAAATGAGCCTCCCTTTATACTTCTTCACCACCAACTTCTGTGAACAATAAGGGCTGGAGAGAGCACCAAAAAGCCTCAACTGAGTATGGAAATAATATGAGAAACAAGAAAAGATCAATTTCTAATCGGAGATATGCTATGGAGTCACTGGTCGAGGTGGAAAACAGAGAAACAAAGGATATAATTTAGGAGTTTGATGAAAGCAACATGCAAGTTAGTATATTCCAATGGATATCTCAAGTCCCAAGCTCTTTCCCAATGGTTTCAAGTCCTTGCCAACCGAATCAAAGGCAGTGGTGATTGGCCTTCAATAGCCACACGAGCCATGTTAATTATTTCCTAGAAGGAAAGGTTCTCCTCGTACAGTGCTGACTAGCCTCAAAATTTCATCTATGTATAGAATTCTAATGAATAACAAATGGTCCATAAAATCATCCAATCTCAAATCAATTAGACCATGATTTCATTACTTTTGCAAACTTTGGCTTCTTCCTTGACTTCTGCTGGAAAGGATCTTCTAGCCTTCCTTCATGTCATAGCCATCCGTCATGTCGTAGCCTTAGCTTATCGATGTGTCTTGCATTAGATACATCAAACATTTTCTTTGAATCATGCCTTGGATAAGACTGTTCTTTGTTTGAATTTGAAGTCGTAACCTTGAAAAAAAAGAAGGTCACCACTCACCAGTGAAAGAGGAGAGAGAAAGGACCGATTGATGGTACCTCTATTGAAACATAATGGTTTCATGTTCTTTCATCGATTGGTTATTCCTNAATGAAAGAGGAGAGAGAAATGACCGATTGGTGGTACCTCTATTGAAACATAATGGTTTCATGTTCTTTCATCGATTGGTTATTCCTTTCCATTTGTATCTCTTTCTCCAATTTCGGTCTCGATTAGTTCATAAAGATTGAATGGCCAATTCTTTTCCAAACCCAGGTTCCTGGAATCTCATTTTGTTGGCTTAGTAGAGTTGGGTGACCCCGAACAATTCGTACACTTCGATCTAGTTTCTTTAATGGAAACAAAAAATAAAGCAGAGATGTTGGAGAGGTTATGACAGTCTATGAATTTTCAGAATTTGAAGCATGTTGATCATATAGGTTTATCAAGAGGACTAGCCTTATGGTGGAAGGCAGACTTGAAGGTAGACATGGAGTTCTCAAATTGCAACATCATCAATACTCGTTGCACATTGAGGCAACTCCCAATGCCATGGCAAGCATTATTCATTCATGAGGATCCTGACTATGACAAGAGACAAAGGGTATGGAGATCTTTAAGAGCCTTTCTTTTCAGGGCCCTTCTTTTCACGTGGTCCAACAATAGGGAGGGTGATGCAAATGTACAAGAAAGGATAGACAAAGTTTTAGTCAATTCAAAGTGGAGAATAACCTTCCCTTATGCCCAAGTTGTCCACACACTAGAATAGGTTCTGATCACAGCTTCATTGTGATTAGTTTTGGTACGAAGAAAAGAAGGATCCCTTTTCATTTTAAATTTGAAGCCATGTGGTTGGAATCTGAGCAATGCGAAGCAATCGTCAAAAAGAGTTGGCAACCATTAGCTAGTAATCGTAACCAGGAATCTATCCGCAAAAAGCTAACGGAATGTAGTGTTGACCTTCGAAACTAGAGCAAAGATTTCTTTGGTAATAATAAGAAAATCTTGGATGAACTCAACTCCAAATTGGCTTTAGTATAGGAGGGTGACGCTATTGCACAGAACCTTACTTTGGAAATGCAAGTTCAAGCCCAAATTGATCTAATCAGATGAAGAGAGGAAAAGTATTGGATGCAATGATCCCCTATTAACTAGCTGAGAGATGGGGACCAAAATACTAGATTTTTCCAAAAGACTACGATTCAAAGGCAGCAGAGAAATCAAATTCTTAAACTTAAATCCATGGATAAACAGTGGATTAAGGAAGAAGATGCATTAAATTCCCATATAGCTTAGTTTTTTTAGAATCTTTTTTCCTCATCAGGAGAACAAGATTTTAGTGAAGTGTGCTTGAAGTAATTCCTTTCTTAGTTACAAAAGAGATGAACGCTTCACTTTTAAATCCCATTTCAGAGAGCAAAATCTGTCAAGCTTCCAAACAACTTAGTGACCTCAAAGCCCCAGGGCCTGACGGGTATCCAGGAATTTTTTATTAGAAACACTAGCATGTCGTGGGGAAAGAGGTATGTAGAGCTGTCCAGAAATTTTTTTCAGGAGGAGTTATGGGCCCAAAGATAAATTTTATAATCCTTGTGCTAATCCCTAAAGAACCATCCCCTGAATCCATGTCCCAATTTCCGTCCCATTGCTCTATGTAATTTTCTGTACAAAATTATCTCCAAAGTCCTTCCTCCACAAGCTAATCACGCCCAACCAAGCTGCATTCATCCCATGTCACCAAATTTAGGATAACATCCTGATTGCAATGAAGCATTTCACACAATGAAGATCAAAAAGGACAAAGAAAAGTTGATGACAATCAAGTTGGACCTTAATAAGGCCTATCATAGGCTTGAATGGAACTTCTTAGAAGCTATTATGAGGAAGCTGGGATTCAATGCACCCTGGATCAACCTTATTCTCCAGTGTGTCACAACTACGAAGTTCGAAGTGGTTATTAATGGGGTGACAAGATGTGAAATTAAGCCACAAAGGGCCCTTTGCCAAGGTATGCAATTTCGCCCCATCTCTTCTTACTAGTGTCAGAAGTTTTGTCCAGACTAGTGTGCAAAGATCTGCACGAAGGTCGCATGTCCGGTATGAAGATAAAGAGAAGGAGCCCTACGCTATCACATCTCTTCTTCGCGGATGACTCTTTGCTTTTTCTAAGGGCAGATGAACAGGAAGGGCAATTTTTAAGAAGAACCTTATCCAAGTATTGTGATGCTTCTGGTCAACTTATCAACTTTCAAAAATCAGGGGTTCTTTGTTGTAAGAATACAACTATGGATGAAAGGAGTTACTTAAGTACGGTACTAGAAATCGAATCTCTACCAAACTCGACTAAATACCTTGGGATCCCTTCCTTTTGGGGGTGTTCCAAAGTTCAAACTTTCAACTACCTTGTGGAGAGAGTGATGAAGAAGATCTAAGGGTGGAATGAAGCATATCTATCTCAAGCAGGTAAGGAAATTTTTGATTAAGGGTATGGTTCAAGCGATTCCAAGCTACGCTATTTCTTGCTTAGCTTTTTCTCGCAATTCATGCGACAAAATCATCTCTTTAGTGAGACATTTTTGGTGGGGGAAGAATAAGGAGGTAAATGGAATTCCATGGAAGAAATGGGATGACTTGACACGTCCCAAAGCAAATGGAGGTATTGGCTTTAGGGACATCCTTTGCTTTAATCAAGCTCTGCTCGCAAAACAAGGGTGACATTTAATCCAAAACCCAAATTCCTTTTGGGCTAATGAAGTCTATATAATTTTTGAACACACATTTTATGTAGGTAACAAAGGTGCCAGACCTTCATGGATGTCGAGTAGCCTGTTAATAGGGAGGGATTTGCTTGACAAATGGGTGCATTGGCAAGTTGATAGAGGCGACAAGATCAATCTTTGGGAGGATAAGTGGGTTCCTACCTTTCCAAACTTTTCCATTGCCTCCAAGAAACCAAAAGCATGTGGAATCAACCTCGTGGAAGATGGTATCAACACTGCTACAGAGGATTGGAATGCTGCAGTACTTAAACTAAAGGTTAGTAACGAAGAATGGAAGGCCATTAAAGCTGTCCTGATTGCAAAATTTATAGGTTCTGGTCAGTTAATATGGCATCCCAACCAAAGAGGTGTCTATACAGTGCAGTCAGGGTATGCGATTGCCAGAGAAAATTTTTAGGTTCTGATCTTTAATCCACCTCCAGAGCTTAGGGTTCTTCTCCTTTTTTGATTGTAATTAAAGTTCAAGCATATGAATGAAGTATTTCCACCCAAACAAAAAAAAAAACCTTAATGCTTATTTTGACCTCTTCAACTATGAAATTGGTTGCATTTTGCTCTCTCAACAGATGAGTTTTTCATATTTTCGTTCTTTTAAATTGGAATAGTATGATATCAATAATCATAGAGGTGAAAATACAATGCGAAAAATGTGATAATTGATGAGGCCATGTGCAAAAAGTAAGAACCGTTGGAGGTGCAATATTAGGAATGTGATTCCTAAGATGGCAATGTGAAATACAATACATAGTTAAGGGGTCAAAGAATAATTTATACTAAATTAAATATTCCCAAGGGAAAAATAATACTTTGGATCCTTTAGTCATGCCTCTTATCTCACAACACCTCATCTACTATCACATTTCTTACATTATCCTCTAATTTGACCCTTGATAAAGCGAAACGAAGAAATAAGATTTATATAATTGCTCTCAAATAATTGAGATCAGAAATGAGAAAAAAAGGATGAACAGAATGTCCAAAGAAAAAGAACTAGCGTGACCAATTCTCTATCCAAAACATGGTATCCCCCTCATTTTGGGTAATCTGAACCAATTCAAATAGCTAAATAGGTAATGTGAGAAACTCAATAATTGAGTAGACAAACAAAAAATAGGTTCATAATTTAAGGGGTTAAAGTATAATTTCCCCATTTACAAATATATTTCATAAAGTGGAGCGAATCTTATGGAGAGCTCTCTCTCTGTCTCAGTAGGTCACTCTGGTTTGTTTTCTCTTTTCTGTGCTTTTTCTTACTCTTATTTCTTTTCTCTCCGACGCTGTTTAGTCCTTTCCCTCTCATGGAGAATGAGAGCAGATGCTGCTTTTGCATTTTGCCGCAAAATACCCCTTTCTCTCTCTTAAAGCGCTCTCACTACCTCTTCAAAAATCTCTGCAAGTGTGTAAGAGGAGGCGTCTGTTTCCCATCATCAAAAGACTATAATAAAGCTTCTCAAAGGACCTCAGCTTTTATTTCTTTTGTCTGCCATTTATTTCCCATAAATCTAATACATCACTTCTGTCATTCCCAGATCTCCTCCTTCCCCTCAACCTTACTCTCTCTCTCTCTCTCTCTCTCTCTCTAGACTTCCAACTCGCCAGAAAATCAATTCACCAACCATTTTCTGGCAGTTCCATTCCGTTCTTTCTTCTCCTCAATCTTCTCTGTCTACCATTTTCTGGAGCAAGCCTCGCCAAAATAGCTAAAAACAGGGATTTAGCTAACGGGTTGGAGTTGTTCTTAGCTGTACTTTGATTTAAACTACGAAAATGGGTTGTACTCTTCTGGGTTTTTTCGTATTCCTACATTGCCAACACCCCCTAAGTTTTTCCGGTATCTTATCTGACAAGAGTGTAAACAAAATTTTACTACCCAGGAACTAAGCAGTTACCTGAGAAAAAAAACAGCACCGAAAGAGGCGGTAAATAATTATTTTTCATCAATTTTCTGTTAAAGCCAATCTGGGTTTTGTGATTCACCTATTTTCTCATCTGTATATTTCTGAAAATCAACTAAACCCCATTTCACCAGAGAGAAAATTCTCACAAGAAGCAAGCAAAAATGATCACACTCTCAGACATGTACCATGTCCTCACAGCTGTTGTTCCACTCTATGTGGCCATGATCTTGGCCTATGGTTCAGTGAAGTGGTGGAAAATCTTCAGCCCAGACCAGTGTTCAGGCATCAACAGGTTTGTTGCCCTCTTTGCAGTCCCTCTGCTTTCCTTCCACTTCATCTCCTCCAACAACCCCTATGCCATGAACTACAAGTTCATAGCAGCTGACACTCTCCAGAAAATCATAGTTCTTATAGTTCTAGTCATTTGGTCAAGAACCAGCTCTAGAGGCTGTCTTGAATGGTCCATAACTCTATTTTCTCTCTCTACCCTACCCAACACTCTTGTCATGGGCATTCCTTTGTTAAAGGGCATGTATGGTGAAGCATCAGGAACTCTAATGGTGCAAATAGTTGTGCTTCAATGCATTATATGGTACACTTTGATGCTATTCTTGTTTGAGTTCAGAGGAGCTAGGCTTCTCATTTCAGAACAATTTCCAGATACTGCTGGGTCCATAGTCTCATTCAGGGTTGACTCTGATATCATGTCTTTGGATGGTAAAGAGCCATTACAAACTGAGGCTGAGGTTGGTGAAGATGGGAAGCTTCATGTAACTGTGAGAAAATCAACAAGTTCAAGGTCTGAAATTTTGTCAAGGAGATCCCATGGGCCTAACTCTGGTGTTTCATTAACACCAAGGCCATCAAACTTGACCAATGCAGAGATTTACTCAGTGCAATCATCAAGAAACCCAACTCCAAGGGGTTCAAGCTTTAACCATACTGATTTCTGTTCAATGATAAATGGAAATAATGCTAGTAATGTGAGTCCAAGGCAATCAAGTTATGGGAACAAGGGTTTTGATGAGGAGAATGGGGTTGGTGGGTTTGGGAACCATTCAAGGGGTAATGGGGTGTTTGGGCAGGGGAATTCAGGGTACCCTGCACCGCCGAATGCCGGGATATTCTCTCCGCTAGCCGGTCCTGGGGCAAAGAAGGCGGCAAATGGGACAGAGGGTGGCAAAGAACTTCACATGTTTGTTTGGAGCTCAAGCGCTTCTCCAGAGACTGAAGGAGGGATTCATGTCTTCAGAGGAGGAGACTATGGGAATGAACTAGGGGTTGGAGCTCACCGAAAAGGTTTGAACACTTGATCTTTGATACTGTTTCAGTCATAGATTTTGATTGCTATGTTGGTTTGCTATTGTGTACTATGATCCTATGCCAAGTGTTGGAGTTTTCTACTTTTGATTTAATTATATTTGTCTTTGTCGATTCCGTTTCTGTCTGTGAGCCCCTTTTGTTATTTTGTGGGTGCAGTGGGGTTTGTTTGTTATGTCCTTCTAACAAGGTGTTCCTTGCCATGCCAAAATTTATATTTTTTTTTTGGTTTACAACATTTTTAGGTCAAGCTGTGACAAAATGGGATTGTTGAGATATCGATTCTACCTTTTTTTTCCCTACCTTTTAATCTTCGACACCTTACTTCAGTTTCAAAGACTTACCCAGTTGGTATATGAGCCTAACTGTCTCGTATTTCTTTTCGTTGCAAGATCATTGAATTTTTTGGTCTAATTTTTTTTTAAATTTTGCAATTTTCTTTTTTGGATGAATACTCGTAAGGGAATACGTGCAAATTTTGAATGCACTTCACCCAACAACATATGCCAGTTGCAAGAGCCCAAGAATAGAGTTTCAATCCTCCAAAGATTAGGCCCTTTTGGAGGTGGTGCTTGAATATGTTTCCTTCAACTAATTCTCCTATATGGAATAGTAGAACGGCCAAATTTGTTTGATTAAAAAATTTCTGCCATTAGTTCTATTGCTTATGTTGTATGAACAATGATCCAATTGATGTTTGTGTTGTTCAGATTATGATGAATTAGGTCGAGATGAGTTTAGTTTTGGAAACAAAGCGGTTCTTAATGGGGCTGATCGGGAAGGGCCTGCGCTTTCCAAGGCTGGTTCAAGTTCCACTGCTGAGCTCCACCCCAAGACTGGTGCTCATGAAACCAAGCCGACTGCCATGCCACCAGCTAGTGTGATGACCAGACTCATTCTGATCATGGTGTGGCGCAAACTCATTAGGAATCCAAACACTTACTCCAGCGTTTTTGGCCTTACCTGGTCACTGGTCTCATTCAAGTATGCAAAATCAAATCTCCCTCATGAATTGAATCTATTTTTTCTATGCTTCCATGTCTCAACGTTGTTCATGGTCTTTGCAGGTGGGGGATTGAAATGCCTGCTATAATAGCAAAATCGATATCTATTCTTTCCGATGCTGGTCTTGGAATGGCTATGTTTAGTCTTGGTATATTTACCTTTAAACAAAACTTAATGTTTCAATCTTCTTGTGTGTTTTGAGGAAAGTTTTGCTGAAGGAAATGTACTTTTGTGGCCTAACTTGCAGTGAGTAAACTAATTCTAGTATGGAATTTTGCAGGTTTGTTCATGGCATTACAGCCAAAAATCATAGCATGCGGGAACTCAATTGCTACCTTTGCCATGGCTATTCGATTCGTCACAGGTCCTGCAGTCATGGCTGCTGCTTCAATTGCTGTTGGTCTACGCGGTGTGCTGTTGCACATTGCAATTGTTCAAGTATAAGGAGTTCAATGATACTGATAAATTTGCGACTCCAATATTAAAGTACCTATTCTGGTCTTACTTGTTTCGAGAAGTTGACATACATCGGTTTTTTTCAATTTTCAGTCGGCTCTTCCTCAAGGAATTGTTCCGTTTGTCTTTGCTAAGGAATACAATGTTCATCCTGACATACTAAGCACCGGGTAAGAACTCAAAATCTGAATAATTTTTCTAGTATCTCCTTGGTGAAAATTGCATTTATGTAGATATATGGTAATGTACTACTATGCATATTATAATGTTATGAGTAAATATATGCATGATGTTAAAGCATATTACTTAAAAAACAATGGGCAACAAGTGGAGATGTGCACAAGGATCATGTATTAATTTGGGAAATGTTATTTTATGGACGTGAGATGAGCTCTTATACACCCTGCATATGCGAACACAGATCGCATGTGGAAAGTTATATGGTCATGGTGTCAAGTATACATGCATCTATATTTACGGATAAATCTATGGTACCCATCTTTCACTTTTCTGTTTTGTTTTATATAGACAAATGATTTTTTGGGTATACACGTCTTTGTACGGAATACATACATGCATCTTTTTACGCATCCTTGCGATTGGCAAGAAAAAAATTGTATGGTACTAAAAAAATTAGTTTTGGGCAAGTTCAACCCTATTTTTACTATTACGAGAAGTAGCAGCACTCACAATTGATGATATTTTATTTTTCTTGGTTGGCTTTTGTTTTCTTGGTACAGGGTTATATTTGGGATGTTGATAGCCCTGCCAATGACTCTAGTGTACTACATCTTGCTGGGACTTTGAAGGTGAAGCAGGAAAATTGTTACCGAGGCTAAACCTAGTAATAACCACAGTTCTGACCCCTTTCACTAGTATAGGTGTTTTTGGCTTCTAACAGGAGAACTGAGAAATTCAGTTACATATAATAGAGGCTAGAGAAGAGGGGAAGTGGAAGACAACCCTCTGCAAACAAGGCTAGTAGAGAGAAAAATGAATGACTTATTTTGACTAGCAGCTACTAGATATTTTTGTTTTCTTGTTTTACCACTTTTTCTGAACCTTCTTTGGCATTTGATAGTGAAGCTTGTTTGTTGTTCATATTCTACATTCCTCCTTTCTGAATAAGTCAAAAACATTTTAACCTAAGGGAACACTCCTTTGGGTTACTGTTTTTAATTTTGAGTAAATTATACTCGGATTCTTTGAGAATTGTTACTTAATCACATGAATCCTTTTAGGTATTACAAATTACACCGACACCCACTCTCAATAATGGTCAATTAATGGATGCAACGAAAGCTACAAAATGACTAACATTACTCTCGCATAAATACCAAATGAAATTAAACCAAACTCAAACCCAAATGTCAAAATGGATTGGACTGGGTTATTTGGATTAGTCAATTGTTTTTACTACCAGTTAACCTAAGAAGACATTGTGTTATGGTTTAATAATATCACTAGCTAATCTAAAAAATTGTTAAGTTATGGTTCAAGATGCATACACTTACTATACTAATGTTGATTGAGTAATTCAAGCAATTCTCATAAATGGTTTGACCTTTTGAGTTAGTTAGTTGACATGTATATCACCGCTAATTTAAGAAGTTGTTGTAGTATAATTTTTATATATTAGATCTATCAGTTGATTTTTCAGTGACGTGGAAGTTAATTGTTGTAAGATAGTATTTTCAGTATTTAACCAATATAAATCATGAGTTCCTTAAACTGAAGGGTATTTTTCATATTATTGTCCTTTAACAATTTGTTTATATATTTAATTTACTTCGACTAGTTATCAATCTAAGTTTACATCACAAGCTATCTCATGCTACACTGCTTTAATGGTAACTTTACTATTCTTATTTTAAATTCTAAATTATTAAAAAGTTTTTGTGGGATCGATGTTAAACTTAAACCGAGAAAATTACAATTCGATTACTTATACTTTGATGTATAATATAAATTCGATCACAAAATAGCTCGAATCAAACGCCGTGACAATTAAGAAACGTCCCATCATGTGCATCTCGAGGTCGATCTTATACAGCCTTGCTGACCCAATATAGAGCTTAGTCCCAACTCATACTACTCTGCTTGCCTAGGGATTGGGCGGCAACTGATGGTACCTAAAATATGCCTGAGATTGAGCTCGGTAAAACAAGTCATACTCTCTTAGATCGGGGAGCTTAGTTGATTTAAGTTGTCTATAGACCTCGGTTTCAGATCTTGAGTTCTCTGCATTTGCATTTCAAGGAAGGTAGCATNTGAATAATTTTTCTAGTATCTCCTTGGTGAAAATTGCATTTATGTAGATATATGGTAATGTACTACTATGCATATTATAATGTTATGAGTAAATATATGCATGATGTTAAAGCATATTACTTAAAAAACAATGGGCAACAAGTGGAGATGTGCACAAGGATCATGTATTAATTTGGGAAATGTTATTTTATGGACGTGAGATGAGCTCTTATACACCCTGCATATGCGAACACAGATCGCATGTGGAAAGTTATATGGTCATGGTGTCAAGTATACATGCATCTATATTTACGGATAAATCTATGGTACCCATCTTTCACTTTTCTGTTTTGTTTTATATAGACAAATGATTTTTTGGGTATACACGTCTTTGTACGGAATACATACATGCATCTTTTTACGCATCCTTGCGATTGGCAAGAAAAAAATTGTATGGTACTAAAAAAATTAGTTTTGGGCAAGTTCAACCCTATTTTTACTATTACGAGAAGTAGCAGCACTCACAATTGATGATATTTTATTTTTCTTGGTTGGCTTTTGTTTTCTTGGTACAGGGTTATATTTGGGATGTTGATAGCCCTGCCAATGACTCTAGTGTACTACATCTTGCTGGGACTTTGAAGGTGAAGCAGGAAAATTGTTACCGAGGCTAAACCTAGTAATAACCACAGTTCTGACCCCTTTCACTAGTATAGGTGTTTTTGGCTTCTAACAGGAGAACTGAGAAATTCAGTTACATATAATAGAGGCTAGAGAAGAGGGGAAGTGGAAGACAACCCTCTGCAAACAAGGCTAGTAGAGAGAAAAATGAATGACTTATTTTGACTAGCAGCTACTAGATATTTTTGTTTTCTTGTTTTACCACTTTTTCTGAACCTTCTTTGGCCTTTGATAGTGAAGCTTGTTTGTTGTTCATATTCTACATTCCTCCTTTCTGAATAAGTCAAAAACATTTTAACCTAAGGGAACACTCCTTTGGGTTACTGTTTTTAATTTTGAGTAAATTATACTCGGATTCTTTGAGAATTGTTACTTAATCACATGAATCCTTTTAGGTATTACAAATTACACCGACACCCACTCTCAATAATGGTCAATTAATGGATGCAACGAAAGCTACAAAATGACTAACATTACTCTCGCATAAATACCAAATGAAATTAAACCAAACTCAAACCCAAATGTCAAAATGGATTGGACTGGGTTATTTGGATTAGTCAATTGTTTTTACTACCAGTTAACCTAAGAAGACATTGTGTTATGGTTTAATAATATCACTAGCTAATCTAAAAAATTGTTAAGTTATGGTTCAAGATGCATACACTTACTATACTAATGTTGATTGAGTAATTCAAGCAATTCTCATAAATGGTTTGACCTTTTGAGTTAGTTAGTTGACATGTATATCACCGCTAATTTAAGAAGTTGTTGTAGTATAATTTTTATATATTAGATCTATCAGTTGATTTTTCAGTGACGTGGAAGTTAATTGTTGTAAGATAGTATTTTCAGTATTTAACCAATATAAATCATGAGTTCCTTAAACTGAAGGGTATTTTTCATATTATTGTCCTTTAACAATATGTTTATATATTTAATTTACTTCGACTAGTTATCAATCTAAGTTTACATCACAAGCTATCTCATGCTACACTGCTTTAATGGTAACTTTACTATTCTTATTTTAAATTCTAAATTATTAAAAAGTTTTTGTGGGATCGATGTTAAACTTAAACCGAGAAAATTACAATTCGATTACTTATACTTTGATGTATAATATAAATTCGATCACAAAATAGCTCGAATCAAACGCCGTGACAATTAAGAAACGTCCCATCATGTGCATCTCGAGGTCGATCTTATACAGCCTTGCTGACCCAATATAGAGCTTAGTCCCAACTCATACTACTCTGCTTGCCTAGGGATTGGGCGGCAACTGATGGTACCTAAAATATGCCTGAGATTGAGCTCGGTAAAACAAGTCATACTCTCTTAGATCGGGGAGCTTAGTTGATTTAAGTTGTCTATAGACCTCGGTTTCAGATCTTGAGTTCTCTGCATTTGCATTTCAAGGAAGGTAGCATAAAAGACAGTTGACTCCCACCAAATATCACCACAATAATGGCAGGTGCTTATCTAGGCAGAAGATTCATAACTACCCCAACACTCATCATAGTCGTTGCCTAATAAAAATGACCGATAAGCAAGGATCTCGCCAAAGATCAAGCGAAGCTCAAGATTAATTAAAAAAAGAGGACTTGACCCTCAGCAGTAAAGACAAGCAATTGTAGCCTTACTCAAAGACTTTGTGTAAAATTCTCCCATTATCAATATATCTCCTATGAGCACGAGACTCATTTGAGAGTGGATTAACTGAGCTTTCCGAATTAGTGAACTACTATAAACCCTCGTGTGTGAAAATCTCACTCCCCAACTCCAATTCTCACAGAGCCTAGAAGTTTAGACATAATTATTTAGTATCCATTACATTCATAATTTTGCTATGTCGTGCTATAAGCATCATCACCACCATTTTAGTTTCCATTCAATAAAATTTTACACTATAAAATTATTTATTTTATTATTCTCTTAACGAATACAATAAATCATTCAAATAAAAATTAAAAACATGAGATGAATTTTAATATATTGCCAAAATAGTACAATAACTTTATCCTAAGTTGGCGTTACAACGCAGCCACAATACAACATTCACCATTTTTTTTACCACAACCACCACCTTGAGAATTAAGCCTAAAGTATCTTAATTGTTTATCTGTATTCCTTTTCTATCATAAAAGTTTTAATTTATTTCTTAATTTTTTTTATTTCTATAAATACAAGGTTTAAACTTATACATTTCAATCACATTTTCGAGGCAAAAACTTTTAACATGTATTGATTGTGTATGTCACACAATTAAGCAGAACTTATGATTTTTAGGGATCACTGAATGACTCATTCGGAGCTCCTAGACTCTTAAGAACTGAACAAGGGAAGTGAGGATTTGCATACAAAGAGTTTATAGTGGTTCACCAACTCAAAAACTCGGTTAATTCATTCTGAAGGGAGTCTCTTTCTCCTAGGGATGATATTATTGACAAAATGGGGAAGATTACGCACGATATTTGTTTAGGCTAGTTGCTTGTGTTTTATTATGAGGAATATGCCTCTTATTTATAATCTATTAAGGCTTCGCCAGATCCTTGGTGTGATCCTTACCTTTTTTTTGTAACGGTTGCGCCTTTTATGCGATTGTCATGAACATTGTTAAGACGATTACGACTTCCTTGCCCAAATATAAGACCGTTACGTTATGTGTGGTGTTTGGGTAGAAGACAATTGTCTTATGTACTATTCCTGTGGAGGTGCAGTTGCTAGGGAGGAGGTACCGATCTCAAATTTCCTAGTCATCTGTGATGGGTTGAGTGGTCTGAGCTTAGAAGGTCCGAGATGAATACTTGAGCTCAACCTTAGACATATTTTGGATATCATCATGTATTATTATTTATCACTTGAAAAAGGGCACACTTTTGATTGAATTCATATAAACAACAAAGGTAGACATTCTAAAAAGTTTTTTAAAATTTAATGTGAATTGTTATATTAATGAGTAATATTAATTTTTTTTAGTGAAATTCATTGATATGACTACATATTGGAAACAAAATTTGGAAAAATTCATGGGATGTTTTATAGTGTTGTTGCTATGCCAATGCAATGAAAATCCATCAGACTTCATTTCCAAGCACTTGGGGCAGGCCCAGATGAATTTCAAGGCTAGTGAAAAAATAACTATGTTATTTGGAAAAAAATAACAATATCTGTTTTAATTTTTGGATATAAGAATGAAAAAATTGATATGATTCAATAATGTTTTTATAAATTTGTTTAGGGAGTATAGGCGCGATTATATCGCTCAGGTTTGTGACTTTGAGTAGAATTAAGAGCAAAATTTGGGTGTATAAATCAATCTCTAAACTCATATATTATTTAAATCAGAACTTGCGTTTTGACGGAACTCAAAATATACGCCAAAATTTTGAATACAATTCATTCAAATACCTGATACCTTATTTTACCAAGTAACCACTTTTTTGGTGTTCGTAAACTTCAAACCCATGATGTCCCATTAAGAAGTCAGGGGCCCCGACCATCTGGGCCACCCCCAGTTGGTTTAGTGAAAGGAGTCTTCCATCTGATTAAGTTATTGAATTCTGGTAGATGTAGCACTGAGCTATGCTGGAACTAGTGGCCTGGAGATTATGTAGGTTTATGATGACTGGTGGCTCCATTGAATCAAGTTGGTTGTCAGATGAAACTTATGAGGTCGTCTCAATGTCATAATACAGACGGCTAGACGAGTAACAGGAGTGGCTGAGACTAGGGGCGATTGTTGACCTTCCAGTTTAGAGCTGGAGCACAGAAGTGTGAAAATTAAAAAAAAAAAATTTGAGAGTAAGAGCGTATTGACATCCTCATATTTTATATATATATATATATATATACTAGTCATAACTTGTGCCTGAAAGTACGATAAATCAAGCTCCCAAAAAATCGATCTTACTATATTAAATTTTTTTAACATGTGTATACTATCGTATATGAATAATGTTTGAAATAAAAATTATATTAATTATAAATTAATTAAATATTAAATGATTAAATATATGATAGAAACGAGTGATGTGATATTTTTAAGAGGAAAAATATGTAAGAGATAAAAATTTAAGTTACTATGTATTTTATTATATATACTAGAGTATGTGTAGTTATGTGTTGTGGAGTATTTGTGTTGAGTTTGTGAAATTTGGGAGGAAAAGTGTGTGATGGGTGTGTGAAATTTGGGGGAAAAATTATATCCCCATAAATTCAAGCACCTAGTTATCTTATTAATTATATATATATATATAATAGATTTATTATTTAAAAATTTTAACTATTAATTTATATTTTAAATCCCACATAAAAATAATAAAGTGAATGATTAAATAAAATTTGTTCAAAAAAATAAAGATTAAACAAAAACTTGAGGCATTTTAAATTAAAGTGTAGTTTGAGAAAATTTGGACTTAAAGAGTGTGTTAAACAAGAAGCTGGGAAGTACCCACTTGGAATTGAGTACAGCTGGAGTAAATAAAATATTTTTTTTGGCTCATGTTTGCCGAAAAGTCTCAACATATCTGAAATAAAGTTAAAATAGTTTTTTTTATTCAGAGTGACAAATTATGTGACTGAATTCACGACTAGCCCTAGCACCCCATTGTGGATCTGGTTGCAAACTTGTGGGTCGGGCTTGAATTCATTGGACCAGACACTTTTACATAGGCTTGACAATTCTACACACAACTCGTGAAATCGACACGAATTCGATATGAATTTAATTGATATGAGTATAGTCTTAACGAATTCGGGTAGTTAACAGGTTAATTGGACAGATGCGTGAAAAAGATGAATCGATTTTGCGTTTAACCTATAAATTCGTTGCAACCTGTTTAAATAGTACTATAATTTTTATTTAAATAAGTTAGACCTCTTAATCTCTACCTTATCTCACACCTCCCATCTTTTAAACTCATTCAAATTTAGTAATCATTTAATATTTATTTTTTATTTTTATTTTTATTTGTTTGTTCAGCCATGATTTATTTTTATAGTAAATAAGTCAAATATGTATAATGCGTAGTAAGTTGATATTTTTTTGTGTGGACTCGAAATATTCTAACCTATTCTTTTATTTAGCTGGTGTCACCTGTCTAATAAATGATTCGGGTATGAGTGTGATAGTTGGACTCGTTTATATAAACAAATGAGATATGAATGAAAGGTTTTTTGACATAAACTTATTCCACTTGACACGAAATCGTTTCACTCAATACGATTGTCAGGCCTACTTTTACACCTACAACTATTTGTGTTTAATTGTTTTACAAAGTGCAAATTACCATTTTAATATTTAAACTATTTTCTTGATCTCATTTTTACTATGTATATTTCGGTGTATCACTATTACACGGAACAATTAGCTATTCCATCAAGAAAAATACATTCGTAGCTTAAGAGACAATTATCAAAGGACATGTNCAGAACAATTAGCTATTCCACCAAGAAAAATACATTCGTAGCTTAAGAGACAATACTCAAAGGGCATGTTTGTTTCGAGTATAAAATTTAGATGGTATAAGATTTTATATCCATTCCATTTCAATCCAATAGTATATTATACCCGGTGTTAAACTATAATCCCATCCTTCTCCTTGTTTGTTTAACGTAAATATTATTTGTGTAATACCTACTTAAAAAAATCAACAATTACGACTAACCAATTTAAAAGACAATTTTAACCTTTAAAAAGTCAAAAATTACGACTAGACTTTTATATGAGAATTGTACTGGAGGGCATTTCAGTCTTTTTAGTTTATAATACTTATACCAAGAATATAATACCACCCCCTAGGTGGTATTCATTAAGACCTTCTACAAGGTATTATGACTATTGTTCATAGCGGGTCGGTATTACGACCCGAAAAATAGTACTGACTATAAAATGCCAAACAAACAATGTATAAGATAAGTCCCACGTACTATTTTCTTAATACCACCTCCTTATACCACTCTAATACTCAAAACAAACGGCCCCAAAGAGGATGAAGAGAAGCCGAAGGAGGGGGACAAAAGAGCTCGAAAGAGGAATACTTGAAAAATTAATAGTTGTTTTTGGCAAGAATTGACCATTTGTCCTCTTGGTTGGGGGGAAAACTTGAATAATCTTCAAATTGATATAGCTAAGCCAAACTAATTCAGTCCGATTTGAATATGGATATTTTGAATGATAAGCAAGAAAAATATACTGACACAAGTCATATTGACGAACTTCCTCAGTTATCCTGGACATTCATATGTTGCAACTTCACACTGGAAAACAGAAGCCTGGCTTTTGAAAGAAGATGCTGAGATTATTAACATGTTGAACTCAATTTAGGTGGAATTTGTAACGTGAATCTTGTATTGGCTTTTGAAAGCTTGAAAGGTGGGAAATTTCCATAGATGATGCAAAAAATATGTAAGATTGATTTTCACATTTCTTTTTTCTTGGTATATAGTGATTGATATGACCTACCCCTATTAAGTAGAGAAATGAGGATTGTCATACAGTAGGTAGATTAATGTTGGAAAAATGGTTTTGACAAAGTATATCTAAGCAACTTTGGGTTTATATTAAAGTGGGACCCACACCTCGAAATTGGTGAGACCAAATTTAAATGCGTTCTCTTCCGTTAGGAGATTAACGTGATATATTTATTTGTCTAAAACCATTAATATTAGAATGAGAAATTATGTCTTAAACTGATCCACTTGAATTGATGAAATAGGTTAAGATTGGTGTAGTGTGGAATGCTTGTCCCACATTTGAAGAATGCCAAAAACTTGGTATATTGATATACTCCTAGTTTGACATTTGGGTTTGGGCCCTCAGGGCATAGCAATTTTACGAGCAGGCGAGAACCTACACAAACCTTGGATTACCGTGCGCACTCACAACAACCCGACCAAACTTGGGATTTAGGCCAAAAAGATATAATCTTTTTGGACAAAATTTGTTTGGAGTTGTGCAAGTTGTGGGCAATCCGAACAGTCCAGTCCACGGATCGGTCTCAACCTTCCAACATAAATTTAAAGTCCAATCGGATTTTAAATTTTATTCCCGTTAGATTTGAAATTGGCGCTGAATTGAAGAAGTATGTCTGTTTGTTCCCCAAAGGTACATTTTGTCTTTGTGGCTGATCGACTTCGAATTAAAAGAGTATGTCTCTTCAATATGAATAGTGACATCCCATTCCTTTTCAGGCGATCTGAACAACCACCAAGAGTCTATAAATAGACAGTTTTCAAGCCATTTCAATTCATCCCAAAATTCTGAAGTCTTCATTAGGATTTTTCTGCTTTCTCTCTTCCTGCATTGCATTTCTGTAAGGTTCAAGTATAAAACACAAGTTGTGTTCACTAGTGTTTGGAGATTGAAGTGCTACTTTTGCAAAGACGAAATTCATTCTATCTTGGGAGGCAATTGCTCATCAACCTTAAGTACCGATAGGGAGAACATCTATCTTCAGGAGATTGTGGTTACACAAGGCTCAGATTATATATTCTGATTTTCTAATTTGACTGTTCATGTAGATCTGCGTCACTGTGAGTGCACTGATTTTACTTACTTTCTGTTTTATGTTTGCATGATTTAGATTTAAAGTAGTATGGTTTAATTTAATTATATAAACACTTTCAATAGCAATTAATTATAGGTAGAGGTGAACATTTAGGTGGAACAAGTCAACACGACATGCACCTTTAAATGGTAATTAACAAAGATAATAAAATAAGTCAGATTAGTGTCAAAGGAATAACTTGAAAATGTAAAACTAAATAAATGGACCTATTCATAGTTTTTCTACATGAAAGATATGTATGATAATCAACGTTCATATTATTCTTCTTTTCTTTGTCTTTTGTTCTTGTCTTCTAACAACACCAAAGTAGGAAGACTTGTCCAATTGGTCAACCAAAAGCGATATTCAGAGGCAATCGCAGGGAGGGGTTCAGTCCAAACCAAAGAGGAGAATAAGTTTATCTTTTGGTTGCACCTCTCTGGAATGATTCGTCGAAATGTGGGAATAGTCATCCCATTCACGTGAGAAAGTGTCAAAGAAGGAGTCGGGTCACATAAAGGACGGAGTGCTTTTTGTGTTTTGTTTTCTTGGCCTAGACCTAACTACACCACTTCTTCTCTAGTCTTAGCTCTGAGTCTTGAATATCTTATTTCCTATCAGAATAAACATATAAATCCAATCACTAGGATTATTAACTAATATGAAGTGCGAGTATTGAAAAAAATGATTTTATTTTGTGGGGATCGAGAGTAGCACTTCACTATGGATGAATAGGATGGAATCCCCTTTGAATTATAAAGAATGCTTGATCTTATGTCCTCGCATCACATAAAAGAAAACCAAGTGTGGATTGACTAGCTTGACTTCCTTAATCTTTCCTCATTTGCTGTCCTCCAAGCTTGACTCACTTTCAAAAGTGTGACATTCAATGAAGCCAAAGAATGTTCGCCTTCATTGTTATCGTAAAAAAATGATTGTTTTTTTTCCTGCATTTCTTAATTATTGTAGAATTAAATGTTTTATGTGTTGTTATTGTAATGCCCCAAAATCCCCATTGGACAACATTACAATCTAAAAACCAATCACAACACGAGAGCAGCTAATAACATTCATAATTAAAAATAATTTCATTCATCATCCACAATATCTACAGCGTTGTCCAAAAGAATATGCTGAATTATGGCATTTATATCCCAAAAGAATCAAGTTTAAACTTTGCAGCGGAATAACAAAAGATTAGTCTTTACATAATCTCAAAAGAATTTCCTAGTCTAGTACCTAGGAGAGTATCACCCTTGACGTCCACCTCGAAATCCATGAGCCCGTCTAGTGGAGCTTCCCAATGTAATCGGCTCCTCAAATCCGAGCTCCTCGTCTAGACCACAATCTAAAAGAAATATATAGTTTATAGGGGGTGAGCACTAAGCTCTGTAGCAACATTCTCCCAATCTCAAACAAGGTTTAGAAAACATATAAAACAGTTCGGTCTCATTTTTCAAAATAACATATATAACTTGAAAGAACACAATGACTATTTATTTGATCTCAAGTGTACGCAATCGCAATAATTTAAATGAACATTAAAATGAATTTCCCAACAATAAACCATTTCNGCTTGACTCACTTTCAAAAGTGTGACATTCAATGAAGCCAAAGAATGTTCGCCTTCATTGTTATCGTAAAAAAATGATTGTTTTTTTTCCTGCATTTCTTAATTATTGTAGAATTAAATGTTTTATGTGTTGTTATTGTAATGCTCCAAAATCCCCATTGGACAACATTACAATCTAAAAACCAATCACAACACGAGAGCAGCTAATAACATCCATAATTAAAAATAATTCATTCATCATCCACAATATCTACAGCGTTGTCCAAAAGAATATGCTGAATTATGGCATTTATNGAACCGATAGGGAGAACATCTATCTTCAGGAGATTGTGGTTACACAAGGCTCGGATTATATATTCTGATTTTCTAATTTGACTGTTCATGTAGATCTGCGTCACTGTGAGTGCACTGATTTTACTTACTTTCTATTTTATGTTTGCATGATTTAGATTTAAAGTAGTATGGTTTAATTTAATTATATACACACTTTCAATAGCAATTAATTATAGGTAGAGGTGAACATTTAGGTGGAACAAGTCAACACGACATGCACCTTTAAATGGTAATTAACAAAGATAATAAAATAAGTCAGATTAGTGTCAAAGGAATAACTTGAAAATGTAAAACTAAATAAATGGACCTATTCATAGTTNATATAACTTGAAAGAACACAATGACTATTTATTTGATCTCAAGTGTACGCAATCGCAATAATTTAAATGAACATTAAAATGAATTTCCCAACAATAAACCATTTCTCACAAATTCTTATAGAGTCCCATACCTCCACAAGCTCTTGTAGGAAACCAATTCCACACAATAACAATAATCATTCAATAGTGTTATACCATATTCTCATGTATGTTGGTTGCTTCCCATGAATCTACACAACGACTCTACCTTGTTCACCCAATCATAACCACACAAACCACTTTAGGAAGGGCGTATACCGTCTCCCACGGCGTTGACGAATCCTTCTCAGGAAAAGTATACCATCCCTAAGTCTCGAACTTACGTGAACAATAGTGGTTGCTCTCACAAATAACAAACCATTACAAGTGTTAGGAAACCATATCACCCCCACTGAGATAGACTAATCTCTAACACTCTACGACAGCGCTCGAATGCAATTCAAGTCCATCACAACAACCATACAAGAGATGCAATTCCAACCAAATTCTCAAATCATAAGTAAATCATAAATTCTCAATTTCATAGGCATTTTTCCAATAGAACAATTTAAGAAATTAAGTAAGAGATCATCACATATACCATTTTATTACTCAACACAAAGCACTAGGGTTTTGAATTCAAGAACAAAAGAAGAATCAAGAGAAAAATTCATTTATCTTGAAAACTAGGATTTTATGCCAAGAAAAGAGATTTAACGGTTATCCAACCATTACTTTGCTTAAAACATGGTGGTCTTTACAAGGATACCAAGAAATAATGATTTCATAGCATATATATAAGATTTAAAGTCAAAAGGATACATATAGATAAGCCCTAGCCTCAATGTAAGAGAATAGGAAGAAACCCCTATCTTGGTGTTCTTGAAAAATTAGGGTTTTGATCTTCTTGAAGTGGAAATCCCCTTTGATCTTGTGTTTTTCCTCTCTTTCTTCCTCTCTAAGGTTTCCTAGGGTTAGAAGTGTTGAAATGGGGCTAAATGGGACGTCCTTAGGTATTTATAGTGGAAGGAACCAGTTGTTTCGCGACTTAGAAATTCAGATTTTTGAAAAACCTTCCGGAAGGTTTTTCTATTAGACAAACCTTTTCATTAACCTTTCGGAAGGTTTCTCATCGACCTTTCGGAAGGTTTGTCTACTGGACAAATATTTTTATTAACCTTTCGGAAGGTTTGTCATCGATCTTCCGGAAGATTTGTCTATTGGACAAACATTTTCATTAACCTTCCTGAAGGTTTGTCATCGACCTTCCAAAAGGTTTTTCATCGACCTTCTAGAAGGTTTTGCCTGTTTTTCTACAAATCCTCCCTTCTTCATTTCCAATCCATTCCAAGCCCTTCCAATTCCAATCCAAACTTATATAATATACTTTTGTACATCAAACCTAGTTGGTACAAGTTCTATTACAACGATTTCATATATTTGCAAGTTAAAACTAAGTTTTAACTACTATTTACTCAAATTTTACCATATTCATTTCAAAAGAAATAATTACTTGCTATATATATACCTATATACATAGATAAAGATAAAAGTGTGGGGTTTACAGTTATGCCAAGATGTAGACAAGGTAGATTTCTATGGTCCCATATGTCTTGTTGATTTGATTGAGAGAAAAATCATAGTCTTAATTCATTAGTTTGACGAACATGATTCTAACTAAAAAATGACACAACAAAATAGAACACGAGGAGAAATAGAATGACACGACTTTATTCACATCCTGTTTGGTCCATATTCTACAAGCTTAGTAGTCAAACAATAGAAAGNTTTTCCTCTCTTTCTTCCTCTCTAAGGTTTCCTAGGGTTAGAAGTGTTGAAATGGGGCTAAATGGGACGTCCTTAGGTATTTATAGTGGAAGGAACCAGTTGTTTCGCGACTTAGAAATTCAGATTTTTGAAAAACCTTCCGGAAGGTTTTTCTATTAGACAAACCTTTTCATTAACCTTTCGGAAGGTTTCTCATCGACCTTTCGGAAGGTTTGTCTACTGGACAAATATTTTTATTAACCTTTCGGAAGGTTTGTCATCGATCTTCCGGAAGATTTGTCTATTGGACAAATATTTTCATTAACCTTCCTGAAGGTTTGTCATCGACCTTCCAAAAGGTTTTTCATCGACCTTCTAGAAGGTTTTGCCTGTTTTTCTACAAATCCTCCCTTCTTCATTTCCAATCCATTCCAAGCCCTTCCAATTCCAATCCAAACTTATATAATATACTTTTGTACATCAAACCTAGTTGGTACAAGTTCTATTACAACGATTTCATATATTTGCAAGTTAAAACTAAGTTTTAACTACTATTTACTCAAATTTTACCATATTCATTTCAAAAGAAATAATTACTTGCTATATATATACCTATATACATAGATAAAGATAAAAGTGTGGGGTTTACAATTATGCCAAGATGTAGACAAGGTAGATTTCTATGGTCCCATATGTCTTGTTGATTTGATTGAGAGAAAAATCATAGTCTTAATTCATTAGTTTGACGAACATGATTCTAACTAAAAAATGACACAACAAAATAGAACACGAGGAGAAATAGAATGACACGACTTTATTCACATCCTGTTTGGTCCATATTCTACAAGCTTAGTNAGGTTTTTAGTTCATTAGTTTGACGAACATGATTCTAACTAAAAAATGACACAACAAAATAGAACACGAGGAGAAATAGAATGACACGACTTTATTCACATCCTGTTTGGTCCATATTCTACAAGCTTAGTAGTCAAACAATAGAAAGACATCTGACATGATAGGATCTGCTAAAAGAATTGTCAAATGACAGGAATTTAAGTGAAGTGGGAAGGGAAGACAAGTTGGCATGGCCTTTGAATTTAGGGGAATGCTACGGTACCGATTGGTCAAAATTCGGTACCGAACCAAAATTTGATGGGAGTCGTTGATGTTCTGCTCATTAGTGCACAACCATTGATCTGGTTTTTCTTTTTTTTTTGATCAGCACACTTTTGTATCTGGAAACCTATAGATAGTCAGTCAGTAAAAGTATAAATAAGATCGATCTTACATTCACATGATTGATCTAAATTATTTTTTTTCTTTTTGCTTGTACTTATGTTACGACCTTACTGGGGGGGGGGGGGTCTTGCCTATGGGGGAATGGGGAAATTGGGATCGATCATACAAAATAATGAGCAATAAGATCGATCATACATTTAAATGATTGATCAAATTTTTATTTTATTTTATTTTTACTTTTGTTACAACCTTACTAGGGGGAGCGTGTAGCTTATGGGGGGAATGGAGAAATTGGGATCGATCATAAAGAATAATGATCGATCCTAAAAGGATATACATTTGCATTCAGGAGATCAAAATAGTGAATGGTATGATCGATCTTAATTATTTCAGATCTATCTCAAATATTTGTTTGATCGAAATTATGTACGATAGATCTTAATATTTAATGTATAGATGGACATTAAAAGTAAGGTTACATTTTTGTAGGAAAGATTACAATTTTTATTAGTAGGTTTATTGATGTAATAGGCAAATGTATGAGTTTACAGGTCATGTGAGGTAAGTTATATATTAATTGGTAAGGTAATCTACAATAGAGGAAAAGTTATTACAAATAATGGTGGAATTACTCCAATCAGTGGTGATGAAAGGTTACTACATGTTGATGTAAGGTTACAATTTTTATAGGGAAGAAGACAATATTAAAAATAAGGTTATCACCTAGTTAGGCTAAGTTACGGATTGAAAGGTAGTTGTATCCACTATTGACGGAAAGTTACAATGCATAAAGGGAAAATTATGGCTGTCAGTGGCAAAGAGGTAACCTTTAGGGGTGAGGTTATAACATGGAGAGGTGAGGTTACTATGTTTATAGGTAGGATTACAATTTTAATAATAGGATTACCACCTATTGTGGTAAAGTTAACAATTGAAAGAATATTAAGTTTATCGACTAAAAAGGAGCACTTACCATGCATAAAGGTAAAATTACTCATGTATATGGAAAGGAGGTATTTGTATTGGGTGAGGTTATAAAATATTGTTGTTAGGTAACTACATGGAGAGGTAATGTTGTAATATTTAGGGGTGAGGTTGAAACATTTTGTAGTAAGGTTACAACAAGTTGATGTAAGGGTACTACATGTTGATGATAGGGTTGGTACATGTTGAGGTTAGGTTAGTACCATTAGAGGTAGGATTACCACTCGTAAAAATAAGGTTAACAACTATGAAGGTAAAGTTACCCATTGAAATAAAGGTAAGTTTATCGACTAAAAAGGAACACTTACAATGCATTAAGGTAAACTTACTCTTGTCATTGGAAAGTAGTAACCTTTAAAGGTGAGATTATAAGAAAGGATAATTAAGATCAATCGTACATTAACATGATCGATCAAAAATATTTTTTTTATGTTACAACCTTACTTGGTGGGGGGGGG
>CAUOFW020004280.1:1763580-1775655 GCA_963454935.2 Ilex paraguariensis | reverse complement strand
GGGGGGGGGGGGGGGGGAGAGCGTCTTGCCTATTGGGGAATGGGGAAATTGGGATTGATCATACAGAATAATGATCGATCCTAAATGGACATACATTTGCATTTAGGAGATCAAAATAGTGAATAGTATGATCGATCTTAATTATTTAAGATTATCTCAAATATTTGTTCAATCGAAATTATGTATGATAGATCTTAATATTTATTGTATAGATGGACATTAAAAGTAAGGTTACATTTTTGTAGGAAAGATTACAATTTTTATTAGAAGGTTTATTGATGTAATAGGCAAATGTATGAGTTTACAGGTCATGTGAGGTAAGTTATATATTAATTGGTAATTTTATCTATAATAGAGGGAAAGTTATTACAAATAATGGTGGAATTACTCCAATCAGTGGCAGTAGAGGTAATCTGTGTGGGTGAGGTTATAACATATTGATGAAAGGTTACTACATGTTGATGTAAGGTTACAATTTTTATAGGGAAGACAACAATATTAAAAATAAGGTTATCACCTAGTTAGGCTAAGTTACGGATTGAAAGGTAATTGTATCCACTATTNGTGTGGGTGAGGTTATAACATATTGATGAAAGGTTACTACATGTTGATGTAAGGTTACAAATTTTATAGGGAAGACGACAATATTAAAAATAAGGTTATCACCTAGTTAGGCTAAGTTACGGATTGAAAGGTNTTTATAGGGAAGACAACAATATTAAAAATAAGGTTATCACCTAGTTAGGCTAAGTTACAGATTGAAAGGTAATTGTATCCACTATTGACGGAAAGTTACAAAACATAAAGGTGAAATTATGGCTATTAGTGGCAAAGAGGTAACCTTTAGGGGTGAGGTTACTATGTTTATAAGTAGGATTATAATTTTAATAATAGGATTACCACCTATTGAGGTAAAGTTAACAATTGAAAGAAAGTTAAGTTTATCGACTAAAAAGGAACACTTACCATGCATAAAGGTAAAATTACTTCTGTATGTGGAAAAGAGGTATTTGTATTGGGTGAGGTTATAACAAATTGTCGTCAGGTTACTACATGGAGAGGTAATGTTGTAATATTTAGGGGTGAGGTTAAAATATTTTATAGTAAGGTTAAAACAAGTTGATGTAAGGGTACTGCATGTTGATGATAGGTTAGTAGATGTTGAGGTTAGGTTAGTAGCGTTAGAGGTAGGATTACCACTCGTAAAAATAAGGTTAACACCTATGGAGGTAAAGTTACCCATTGAAATAAAAGTAAGTTTATTGACTAAAAAGGAACACTTACAATGCATTAAGGAAAACTTACTCCTGTCATTGGGAAAGTAGTAACCTTTAGGGGTGTGGTTATAAGAAAGGATAATTAAGATCGATCGTACATTCACATGATTGATCAATTTTTTTTTATGTTACAACCTTACATGGGGTGGGGGGAGCGTCTTGCCTATGGGGGAACGGGGAAATTGGGATCAATCATACAGAATAATTATCGATCTTAAATGGATATACATTTGCATTTAGGAGATCAAAATAGTGAATGGTATGATCGATCTTAATTATTTAAGATCTATCTCAAATATTTGTTCGATCGAAATTATGTACGATAGATCTTAATATTTATTGTATAAATGGACATTAAAAGGAAGGTTACATTTTTTTGTAGAAAAGATTACAATTTTTATTAGAAGGTTTATTGATGTAATAGGCAAATGTATGAGTTTACAAGTCATGTGAGGTAAGTTATATATAAATTGGTATGGTTATCTATAATAGAGGGAAAGTTATTACAAATAATGGTGGAATTACNGTGGTCTTCCCTTCGTCACTACGCTATACTCCACAAACTCGTTCCAAACGAAGGGCGACGATTGTAAGCGATGCCGAAGCACTCCATTGTTGTTGTTTGTCACGTTTGACGGTAGTTTTATACATTATAATCATGTATGTGAATTCGATTGAATCCANACATGGGTTGAACCCTTCCCCAAATTGCTGCATGGGGTGATCAAGAAATTAATGGCCATATGATCCTTTTAAAGAAGTCAGGCTGGCTACATTATATGCGGGTATCATCCTTTTCTAGTTATGCAATGATGTTTTCGTACATAATATTTAATGATATGATATGTTCATTATAGGTTCCATTATCAGATACCAAATCATGGTTTATCACACGGACCTGTGAAAGCAATACCGAAAATTCAGGCACCTCAAATGAATAGTGATGAAAGATTTACAGTAAGTGTTGTNGGTAAAGATGTAGGTTAAATCTTTAACATTTGTCCTATGCGGCAAAGACAATTAAAGAGAATAGAAGGTGCCAATAAAGCGAAAAAAAATTGAGGTATGTATATTTAACATGTTAGTATTTGTAATTTGGTGAAGTCATGTTTATAAAGTGTAATGGAAGTAATTTCAGGCAATGAAAGATTGTGTTGTGCAATGGCGTAAGATGACTGATATTGAGAAAGGAAAATACATAGAATTGGCGAATTTATCAAANACCACAAGTTCAACCTAATGAGACCAATGTGAAGGATGGTAATTGTAGAAGTAATGGACTGAACGAGTGGGCCATGCATAGATCTAAAAAGCATAATCATATTTCAACACCATTTTCTGCTATGAAGTTGGCTGAAAGTATATNATTTTTTTTGGAAAGACATATATATGTGCACTTATACATAGAAAACAGTATATAATATGTATATGTATTTTTTTGATATTATGAAGGTCAAGCTAGCACAAGATGTTCACCAAGCATAGTCATCAAGATAATAGAAAATTTAAGTGAAGAACAAAGACTTGGCGTTTTTGAAATTGGTTTGGGGGGGGGGTATTAAACCTTAAATGTAAACAAATAAAGAGATTTGTGTGCATGGTTAGTGGAGTGCTTTGATTCGAAAGGCTGTGCACTCAATGTGTATGGAAAATCGTTGAAGTTGTCTCATGTAGATGTTGAGTTGATAATGGCACTGAGAAATGAAGGGGTAGATGTGTAGAGGAGCGGGCCCCCTGATAGAATATTTGAGTTATGTGAATCGTTGTTCAAGGGACTCAAGGTTATTCCTTTGAATTATGTGAAATGAAAGGTGATTCTGTTGAGTTCAAGCGTATATTTTCTTTATTTGTACTTGGGTATTTATTGCTCCCCACAATGAAGACCACGGTTAGCACATCTTCCATCCACTCGATAATAGATGTTGGAGGTTTAGGCAAGAAGAATTGGGTGAAGCTTGTGTATGATAGAGTTATTACAGGAGTGCAGAAGTACAAGCTGAATAATCAGCACAACATCAGTGGGTGTATACTTGTCCTAATGGTACTTAATTGTTTACTACACATTTGCATTTTATTATTAATAGCAGAATTGGTCATCAACCAAAAGTTTGACAGATCTTATATTTTTTTTTGAAGCTGTTTTTCCTTGAGAGGGTGACATCATATGGAGTTGTGGATATTCCATATATGGGTCGAACCCTTCCCCAAATTGCTGCATGGGGTGATCAAGAAATTAATGGCCGTATGATCCTTTTAAAGAAGTCAGGCTGGCTACATTATATGCAGGTATCATCCTTTTCTAGTTATGCAATGATGTTTTCGTACATAATATTTAATGATATGATATGTTCATTATAGGTTCCATTATCAGATACCAATCATGGTTTATCACACGGACTTGTGAAAGCAATACCGAAAATTCAGGCACCTCAAATGAATAGTGATGAAAGATTTACAGTAAGTGTTGTTGAAAGTTTATGACAATACAAATATAATTTTTGATGTGTGAAATGATATGTAAATGATTCATACAGGCCATTGAACAAAAAATTTGTAATGTCGAGGCCGTTGTGTGCAAAATGCAGTCGAACTTAAATGAAATGTTTGTAGAATTCAGTTCTTTGATTTCTACTTTGAAAAAAATGATGGAAACCTCATCAGGAGATAGTTCCAATTTTGATGGCATAACACAAGTTCAACCTAATGAGACCAATGTGAAGGATGGTAATTGTAGAAGTAATGGATTGAACGAGTGGGCCATGCATAGATCTAAAAAGCATAATCATATTTCAACACCATTTTCTGCTATGAAGTTGGCTGAAAGTATATAGCCTACGGATTTTAACAAACTTGATTCAAATGCAGTTGCATTGTTTCAACTCACAAATATTGATTATCCTCAATCAGCATCAAACTCCTGTCCAAAGAAGTCAGGAATGGCAAAGATACTTCATAAATCTTCTAAAAGGAAACCAAGTAAATGGTTGAAGTCACCCTATGTACTACTGAAGGTATGATACGCGTTATATTTTTTAATTTAACGTTTCATGTTGTTTGAAACATTTATACTTTTCAAAGACTTTGCTTATTTCATGTATAGCATCGTCGATAGAATAAGAATCTAAAGAAAAAAGGAAAGTTGGCAGCGTCCATTGATGCCATAAGTAACTGGTTGAAGATACCATATGAAGTAGCCGAGGTAGGTTGTCAATTGTTCACGCTAATTAAAATTTGAAAACATGTCATTTACATTATTGACATAGTTATTCTAATAGAATTGTCGATCGCAGATGAATGCCGCAGACAAAGATATGAAGGAAGAAGTGAATAATGCTTTAAGTAGAAAGCACATTTTTACAGATCACAGCAGTTCAACGGACGCGTTTTTTAAGGTAACAGGTCATGTTCTAATTGCATATCATTTCACACAAACCCAATAATGTATTTAACTCACATGTACCTAAAATTGACATTATTTTGTAGTTACTTAATGGAAAGAAGAATGACATTGAACCTCTACTGAATACAGAGAGTGCAATTGATCAAAGATTAAAGTTTGTCCAAAAGGAAAGAACCAGTGTTGAAGAGATTCATAAGGTTGGTATGTAGTGGTATTGTATTAGACATACCCATGGAATATTTTTGCACATTAAAATTTTCTTCCGTTAACCAGGTTTCAGATTCGAGTGCCTATCTCTCACCAGTAATCGTGGACTATCCAGAAATTGAAGAAATCAATACCGTTGATAAGGCATCAATACTGGCATACATTTTTGATGCTTCTCTAGGTATGAGGTATAATATTGTAATCTAGACAAGTTTAAAATTGTGTGTCATACATAATACAGTAATATAATTGTGGTGTCGGACAGTGAGGTCTTGGTTAAATTCAGTCATGAGTTCGCAACTAGAAAGTCAATGATGAGTTTATGCCCTTTCCAATGGATTTTTGCTGAGGTGAGTTACATCGAATATTTGTGAGTCTAGATTAATAAATATGGCAAATAACTCCATATTGATGTGTGTATTCGTATATTGGTTGTAAAGATAATAAATATTAGTGCATACATTACTATTCAAGGGAGGAAGACGAATCTGTTAAATCTGAAGACTAGATGCTTTCTGCCCACATACTCTTTGGAAATGCATCCAACCCCTATCAACGACATTATCATGATTTTAAATGCAACAACCATAAATTGAGTGATGTTAGGACTAATATTTGTGAATATATTCAGCAACAAGCAATTGGAAGAGTATCGTCCAATGCAGGTGTACAATGTACAAATGATTCATTTCTTAATCTGTCTGATTACATAAAAACATTTGAAGATTGTGATTAGGTTTTTATTCTCATGAACGACAACAATCTACACTGGTACTTATGCATGATCGATGTAGTTGAGCGTGAAGTTGTATTGCTTGACTCAATGCCATTAATGGACAGCGATTGTCGACTAATCGACGTGAAGAAGGTGGTTGTGTATCTTGATTCTTTACTTCGGTGTATTGATTGTTTGTACAAGCCAATTCTCCACACATTCCTTTNGACAAATAACTCCATATTGATGTGTGTATTCATATATTGGTTGTAAAGATAATAAATATTGGTGCATACATTACTATTCAAGGGAGGAAGACGAATCTGTTAAATCTGAAGACTAGATGCTTTCTGCCCACATACTTTTTGGCAATGCATCCAACCCCAATCAACGGCATTATCATGATTTTAAACGCAACAACCATAAATTGAGTGATGTTAGGACTAATATTTGTGAATATATTCAGCAACAAGCAATTGGAAGAGTATCGTTCAATGCAGGTGTACAATGTACAAATGATTCATTTCTTAATCTGTCTGATTACATAAAAACATTTGAAGATTGTGATTAGGTTTTTATTCTCATGAACGACAACAATCTACACTGGTACTTATGCATGATCGATGTAGTTGAGCGTGAAGTTGTATTGCTTGACTCAATGCCATTAATGGACAGCGATTGTCGACTAATCGACGTGAAGAAGGTGGTTGTGTATCTTGATTCTTTACTTCGGTGTATTGATTGTTTGTACAAGCCAATTCTCCACACATTCCTTTTGCTAGAAGCTGCATGGACTCCAAGACAAGAGAATGGACACGACTGTGGTATGTTTGTTATTAAATTCATGGAGGAACCTTTGTCAGGTTCTGGCTGGATTGTAAAGGTAATACAATAGATGGACATCTATGTTGCACTAAGTTCACCAATTTTTGTATTTCATACACTAACAATATTATTGGTGTCATGATGATTCGAATGATATGCGCAGGAAGCTAGTTGTTCAACTGGTCACCCACAGTGAAAATAGATTGAGAAACCAAGTTGTTTCCAAGGCATGTATGCGATTGGCTGGTGGTGGAAAAATTATGTCATATGCTTGGTTTAGTCATTTAGATTAATCATTTGGCTGTTATTTTGTTTTCTGGATTTTGTAATTGCAGCATCTATTATATTGGATATATATATATATATATATATACACATATATATATACATACAACAATATATTTATATGAATCTAGATTTTGCTATATTACACTCATATGTTTACTCTAAGGTTCTTATAGGGTTAGACATATGAAGTACATGAACAAAAAGTGCATTTCCATTCCAGTTGTGCCAACACACATCAAAACCCAACAGAGGAATATGACTTTTTGGTATTCACAACACCCCCACATAATCTATTACACCATCTTCACCCACTGCTATGCAACATTCACAAGCCAGTATGCAATGAAAAATATCCATGATAAAAAAAAGTGCAAACTTTAATTTTCTAGCTAGCTTTGTGGCTCTTTCTTCTTGTGTCTGATGCCTTTTCAGTGATCGCAATAGTTTGAGAATTACATGTTTCGATCGATTGCACATTGGAGGATCATACCATTGGAAATAATTGCACCCTCCTGCCTCCTGCATGTCATTATGTTGGTTAACATTATGATGTATTTGCAAAAATTAAAAAATTAAAAAAAAATTAAAGAATAATTATTTTTTTAGAATATTAGTATCTTACCCCATATCTCTCACAGCTAATAAACCTCCTACGTTGGATGGAATCTGTCCATGAGGTCCTCAATATTCCCATTCTCCTACAGTTGCATTCTTGAAAGTCCATACTTCTATAAGCTTATACCAAAGGGGTGTAAAGTGATTTTTTTGACCCTTTCAGATGAGTGTTAGTCTCTCCATGTGTATTCACATATATAAGAAGCTTCTTGCTGTGGGCGGGAACATTTCCCTCCACTTTTGTGGACTGCATATGTTGGTGAATTGTCCAAAATCTCCCTGTGTCCTTTTTATGTTGGTTAGTCTCCAAAAATATCCCTTGAGATTTGACAAGCATCACGTTAACATGGACATGGTCTGCTTCAAATGTACAGATTACAAAATGTGTGGTTATTAATTTTTGATCATTAAATATTACTCATAAAATTTGATAATTTTGCAAGGTAACCTTTATGTTGTAAAAATAATTTTTTGTAATCAGTAAATTTAATTTATTTATTTTATTAAATAGTGGATTGTAAGAACTATAAATATGACATAATTTACTAATTGAGGAATTGACCCTTTCCAACTCCCTTTACTTGCCTATTCACATACAAGTTCCTTTACTTGGCTGAGAGAGAGAGAGAGCCTAACTCTGGGGAAAAAAAATTATATTACCACAGCCGAAAAACAAAATTAGTAATTAGAATCAATATCATAAATATTTTTTTTTTAAACAAAGAAAAATTTTACTGATGTCCTGAAGGAGTTACACAAGTTTGGGAAGCAAAGAACCTCCTAACCATACCAAATGTATACATAAATAAGGAATCAAAAAAGTAAAAAATTCGCCTTCCTCAAATGTGGAAGACCTTGCTGATTTTGCATCAAAAAAAGCTTTGCATAACTAGGAAGAGGAAAAAGGCAGTAGAAAAATTGGTTGAAATTTTGCTTTGAACCACGTTTTTTGTTAAAAAATCAGCTACACCTTTTACTTCCTTGTACACATGATCAATCTGGAAATCAAGTCTGCTCAAAATCTTGTGTATATATTTTAGAACAGTCCAAAATTTCCAAGAGCAAATCACTTTACCCAACAACATATTTACCAAAACACGAGAGTCTCACTCAATCAAAATTCTATACACCTCTAGCACATACATCTATAATTTTTAGTCCATCCAATAAAGCCATACCTCTCAAAAAAATTTGCAAACAACTGAATTTACCAATAAAAAAAATGATCATCCACTTTTATCCCCAAAAAAAAGAGAGATTACAATGTACATATATTTTTTGAAGAACAGTCACACATATCATTTTGCATTTGCTTCCATATTGCACTCAACACATGGACTTCGCTCCATACATGTTTACACATAACACAAAGCATAAACAAGAGAATTCAAAGAGAAAAAGTCAAATGGACAACTAAAGTGATTGTATTGTAGTACAGAGAGAAAAAGTAGCGGAGGGAGAGACGGAAACGTTACTCACGTCGGCAAAATCAGGCATTTGGCTGAGTTGGCATTTTTCTGACAGTTGGCTGAGTTGGTTTCTCCTAATTGGTGTTGAGTAGCAGGTGTTCATGCCACCTTGGAGTCGGTATACACACTGTCTCAAAAATATACAGATGCATCTAGCTTCATCGTAAGTTTATGTCCAGGAGGTTCAATGACTTGCCAATTATTTCATCTCACTTAGTATTATGTGGATGGGTAACCAACTTTAATGCTAGATCCTTTCTAACATTTGACGACGATGCCTACATATAATTTTAAGTGTTATAACATGTGCAAAACATTAGAATTAAGGAAGAAAAATAAACATTTTTTATACTACACCTTCATTATAGTTTGACCCAAACGAGGTTGATGGATCATATCGACAACGTGAATTCCTCAATCATATCCATTCACTTGTTTGGGTGTCTAACTTGGTTCAATCACAGGCCATGTACTGATTACTTTTTCAAAATTTTTGTTAAACTAGCAAATAAGTTCACCCAATGCCGCAACCTACTCAGTCATACAATGCAATAAGTGACACTTGCCAAATCCACCATCGAATGAGTTGCATTGATCATATTCTGCATTCCAAATTAGATCATACATACCACATCATCCACTTCCTTACGTCGTTCATGCTTCATTGTTCGACTTAGAAGAGTATCCAGTAGGAGGACTTCTTCTTGTTGGATGTCTACAACGCATAAGTACCAATGTTTTTGGCCGTCGTAAATGGGGAAATAGATCTACATAAGCCAATTGCAGTCAGTACACTATGGTGACGTACATAATTTGATAGATTAAAATATTTTAATGCAGAATTTGTTGTGAGTTTTTATCCAGTCAAACCTTCACACACATGTCNATGTCAAATGGACAACTAAATTGATTGTATTGTAGTACAGAGAGAAAAAGTAGCAGAGGGAGAGACGAAAATGTTACTCACGTCGGCAAAATCAGGCATTTGGCTGAGTTGACATTTTTCTGATAGTTGGCTGAGTTGGTTTCTCCTAATTGGTGTTGAGTAGCAGGTGTTCATGCCACCTTGGAGTCGGTATACACACTGTCTCAAAAATATACAGATGCATCCAGCTTCATCGTAAGTTTATGTCCAGGAGGTTCAATGACTTGCCAATTATTTCATCTCACTTAGTATTATGTGGATGGGTAACCAACTTTAATGCTAGATCCTTTCTAACATTTGACGACGATGCCTACATATAATTTTAAGTGTTATAACATGTGCAAAACATTAGAATTAAGGAAGAAAAATAAACATTTTTTATACTACACCTTCATTATAGTTTGACCCAAACGAGGTTGATGGATCATATCGACAACGTGAATTCCTCAATCATATCCATTCACTTGTTTGGGTGTCTAACTTGGTTCAATCACAGGCCATGTACTGATTACTTTTTCAAAATTTTTGTTAAACTAGCAAATAAGTTCACCCAATGCCGCAACCTACTCAGTCATACAATGCAATAAGTGACACTTGCCAAATCCACCATCGAATGAGTTGCATTGATCATATTCTGCATTCCAAATTAGATCATACATACCACATCATCCACTTCCTTACGTCGTTCATGCTTCATTGTTCGACTTAGAAGAGTATCCAGTAGGAGGACTTCTTCTTGTTGGATGTCTACAACGCATAAGTACCAATGTTTTTGGCCGTCGTAAATGGGGAAATAGATCTACATAAGCCAATTGCAGTCAGTACACTATGGTGACGTACATAATTTGATAGATTAAAATATTTTAATGCAGAATTTGTTGTGAGTTTTTATCCAGTCAAACCTTCACACACATGTCAATGTCCTGGATGTATCGACCACACAATCTCATGAGTTTTCATTGCATGATCACACTAGTGTTCCCCTCAGATGTAAAGTGAATGACTGTTTGCTACAATTTAAGGATTTATGAAATTATAAAGACGTAACTTCATATTGAACATTAAGACACAATATGACCACAATGATAGAAGAAAATCACATAAAACCAAAAATTTATTGTGGAATATTACAGCAAACCGCATCGAAATATACCACTTGGCCTTTTGTGTGTCGTTGTTCCCCATATCTATTTGTGGCATAATGCATGCAGCGACATTGATTAACTGTGTACAAAATTATATATATTTAGAATTGCAGACATTTAATCCATTGCCAATTAATTCAAAAGTGGGTATAGTTATATGGGAAAATTATATAACTCACCTCGCTTAGCAACCATTGTCTAGGTCCCAATGACTTCATTGTCATTCTTGTTGCATGAAAGTTTTCAAACTAAACAATCGTCTTACTGTCAAATTAAAACATGTAAGGTATGATTTGCATAAGAACTGCAAATAATAAACACCCTGTAATGGTAATAATTATGACATACTCTGCATCAAATCACTCATGAAAAATGTAGTTCAATATTGCATTTCCTACTTCATCACTAACATCAGTAATATGGGGAACCAACCCATCAACAACCTGAAAGTGGAGTGCTTGCCATTTTAGGTCCATGTGCACTAAAAAAATTAATTGGTTTAAAGTTATGTGTAAAATAACCTCATTGGTGCTGTCAGCCCGGACCTCGCTTTCATTGTCATCGAATAATCCCTGGTTCACATTTTACACCACATAAAATATAAAAAGTAGCACACACAAGTACTATGGTAAAGGACAACACAGTAATATAGTGTACTCACGTGGACAGACTCCTTTGTAGGTTGTTCTCTCCCAATTTTACACACCTTTTCAGAAAGTGTTTTCAGCATATTTTTAATTTCAGTTACTTCAACTGTGAACTTGGCAGACAATGCTTCATGGTCCGACCGAAATTCAGACAATTCAACCTCAACCTTAGACAATCTCTTGTCAAAATCCTACATAACACATTGAAGTGGCACTCATGGAAAATATTAATAATAATGATTTGCATTGTTCTACCTCCATATATATCCTACATAAAGGTAACCTGCATGTTTAAGCATAAGAGATGCCTGTTGTCCTCACTTTACTCCTCGCATCAGTGACAAGAACACTTACTAAATGTTCAAATGTTGTCCTCTCACTGCGTCCATCATATTGGTCAGGAACAGTCAGTGACTCTTCAACTATAACCATGAGCTACGATAGTCTAAATATTAGTTAATACCATATAATATATAAAGAATATCTTCCATTATGAATAGAGCAAACAATAAAGCTAGAATTAAAGAGTATAATATCCTTCATAAGTTACTCCTTTTTTTTT
>CAUOFW020004280.1:1734864-1763366 GCA_963454935.2 Ilex paraguariensis | reverse complement strand
ATCCACTTCCTTACGTCGTTCATGCTTCATTGTTCGACTTAGAAGAGTATCCAGTAGGAGGACTTCTTCTTGTTGGATGTCTACAACGCATAAGTACCAATGTTTTTGGCCGTCGTAAATGGGGAAATAGATCTACATAAGCCAATTGCAGTCAGTACACTATGGTGACGTACATAATTTGATAGATTAAAATATTTTAATGCAGAATTTGTTGTGAGTTTTTATCCAGTCAAACCTTCACACACATGTCAATGTCCTGGATGTATCGACCACACAATCTCATGAGTTTTCATTGCATGATCACACTAGTGTTCCCCTCAGATGTAAAGTGAATGACTGTTTGCTACAATTTAAGGATTTATGAAATTATAAAGACGTAACTTCATATTGAACATTAAGACACAATATGACCACAATGATAGAAGAAAATCACATAAAACCAAAAATTTATTGTGGAATATTACAGCAAACCGCATCGAAATATACCACTTGGCCTTCTGTGTGTCGTTGTTCCCCATATCTATTTGTGGCATAATGCATGCAGCGACATTGATTAACTGTGTACAAAATTATATATATTTAGAATTGCAGACATTTAATCCATTGCCAATTAATTCAAAAGTGGGTATAGTTATATGGGAAAATTATATAACTCACCTCGCTTAGCAACCATTGTGTAGGTCCCAATGACTTCATTGTCATTCTTGTTGCATGAAAGTTTTCAAACTAAACAATCGTCTTACTGTCAAATTAAAACATGTAAGGTATGATTTGCATAAGAACTGCAAATAATAAACACCCTGTAATGGTAATAATTATGACATACTCTGCATCAAATCACTCATGAAAAATGTAGTTCAATATTGCATTTCCTACTTCATCACTAACATCAGTAATATGGGGAACCAACCCATCAACAACCTGAAAGTGGAGTGCTTGCCATTTTAGGTCCATGTGCACTAAAAAATTTAATTGGTTTAAAGTTATGTGTAAAATAACCTCATTGGTGCTGTCAGCCTGGACCTCGCTTTCATTGTCATCGAATAATCCTTGGTTCACATTTTACACCACATAAAATATAAAAAGTAGCACACACAAGTACTATAGTAAAGGACAACACAGTAATGTAGTGTACTCACGTGGACAGACTCCTTTGTAGGTTGTTCTCTCCCAATTTTACATACCTTTTCAGAAAGTGTTTTCAGCATATTTTTAATTTCAGTTACTTCAACTGTGAACTTGGCAGACAATGCTTCATGGTCCGACCGAAATTCAGACAATTCAACCTCAACCTTAGACAATCTCTTGTCAAAATCCTACATAACACATTGAAGTGGCACTCATGGAAAATATTAATAATAATGATTTGCATTGTTCTACCTCCATATATATCCTACATAAAGGTAACCTGCATGTTTAAGCATAAGAGATGCCTGTTGTCCTCACTTTACTCCTCGCATCAGTGACAAGAACACTTACTAAATGTTCAAATGTTGTCCTCTCACTGCGTCCATCATATTGGTCAGGAACAGTCAGTGACTCTTCAACTATAACCATGAGCTACGATAGTCTAAATATTAGTTAATACCATATAATATATAAAGAATATCTTCCATTATGAATAGAGCAAACAATAAAGCTAGAATTAAAGAGTATAATATCCTTCATAAGTTACTCCTTTTTTTTTTTGTAGCCACCCAATTTTTTCAATCCAATCATGCGCTGGCCTATTTCTTTGTCCCCCCAAACTACCATCCGAGGGAATGACCGTGACAGAAATGGAATGTATGATTCTCTCGGTGGTGTCACATGCTCAAAATAGAAAATCTGCAAATGGATAAAGTTCAAGTAATTACTACAACTGGCATGAATAAGAAAGCAGTACAATGAATAAGCAAATAAGTAAATAAAGCAATACCTCTAGCACAATGATACAACCACAAATATTACAACTTGATTTTTCCTTGAAATTTCGTATGCCTTCAATAATACCATCATAAACCAGTTTATAGAAGATAATGTATTTACATCCACACGGGGCTTGGCGTACGAACTATTAATTATCATTTTCATGGTTGGGGAAAAAAGTCGGCCTATTATGAATAGAACAAATAGGTGCCTAAAAGTAAATGAATCATGCTTCAATTCTTTTAGTTTATCAATCAAAGTATTCAATGAGAGCACCCTCAATTCATTAAAAATTTATTTTTGAAGTTCCTTTGTTTGGTCCGAAGAACCTGCAATGTCCAACTCACTACTTGGGTTTGCCAACCCCATTATGTAATAAACATCCTCAGGGGAGAACTTAATTCATTTACCATGGAAATGTAACACAGCCGTAGCGGGATCAAATTTTTTCACCAACCACTCGCATAAGCTCCTTTTGACCACAGTGCATTTCATGGTGGTCAACCCTTCTAAACGGCATTCACTACACGTTTCTGAGCGTCAGTTAACCCATTTACAACTTTTATGATATTGGATGGCNTTAGCAAATAAGTAAATAAAGCAATACCTCTAGCACAATGATACAACCACCAATATTACAACTTGATTTTTCCTTGAAATTTCGTATGCCTTCAATAATACCATCATAAACCAATTTATAGAAGATAATGTATTTACATCCACACGGGGCTTGGCGTCCGAACTATTAATTATCATTTTCATGGTTGGGGAAAAAAGTCGGCCTATTATGAATAGAGCAAATAGGTGCCTAAAAGTAAATGAATCATGCTTCAATTCTTTTAGTTTATCAATCAAAGTATTCAATGAGAGCACCCTCAATTCATTAAAAATTTATTTTTGAAGTTCCTTTGTTTGGTCCGAAGAACCTGCAATGTCCAACTCACTACTTGGGTTTGCCAACCCCATTATGTAATAAACATCCTCAGGGGAGAACTTAATTCATTTACCATGGAAATGTAACACAGCCGTAGCGGGATCAAATTTTTTCACCAACCACTCGCATAAGCTCCTTTTGACCACAGTGCATTTCATGGTGGTCAACCCTTCTAAACGGCATTCACTACACGTTTCTGGGCGTCAGTTAACCCATTTACAACTTTTATGATATTGGATGGCGAACAACGTGTACCCATTAGTATCTGAATACAGATGTAATGCATCAAACAAAGATATAAAAACATATAAGTTATGTTACAATGCAGAGATGGTCCATGTAGTAAATGTGTTCATATTACATACCTTTCGTTTCCTCTTCGCAATAACACCCGAATTGCCACCTTGCGAAGATGCAGTGGCTACCGTCTTGTCAGCCATAATATTCCCCACTTCAACATTCGCTTTCCTCTTCATGGTCCAAATGTGCATATACCATACAAATATCAACAAACAAAAAAAATGGAGGCAATTAGTAAGAGAATTTAAATAATAGAGAGAAATAGAGATACAAAAATGGATAGATAGAGAGAAACAGAAGTGCAGGAAAGATGCGAATTGGATTCAATTAATCTCCCTACAACCATATTCAATTTTACTCAGGTATATAACATGTTTTGTAATAACTAGTTGATGTACACGTGCGTTGCACGTGAACTGTATTAAATAGTAAATCATATATATTAAAGTCATGAATCACAATTCAAAAAATTCACTTGTTTNTAATGTACACGTGCGTTGCACATGAACTGTATTAAATAGTAAATCATATATATTAAAGTCATGAATCACAATTCAAAAAATTCACTTATTTGGTAAAGATCGATAAATAATTAGCGAATAACCACTAAACCCTATAAAAATACTATAGAAATTAAAATTTAAAGTTAGGTCAAATACATCATTCTTGATTCCATCCCTATATTTTGTGTCTAATAAAGTAAGCACATTTACAAGATTCTTTATAGCAATGACAATGAATTACCATTTAATATTTGTGAATCTTTTTTCCCTTTGGTATTCTTTATTTTCTCTTCTAAGCTAGTGTGTACAAGCCCAAAAAGTTACTAATTGGTTTGGGATAAAAAAAAAATTAACAAATCAAATTCTAGAGCAACATCAAAAATTAAAAAACTAATAATACAAGTACCAGTCAAAAGATTTTGTTTTTGGTTAGTAAATAGATAAACTAAATTAATCTAGAGATATTCCCGATAATATTCCCGATAATACAAAACTTCATTGAAACGAAAATATCTAATTGAAAAAATGTAATGAATTGTCATAAGACAGCTAAAAAATAAAATTAATCAAACAACTAATTAACTACCATGTAATTCTTAAGTACATATAGAGAGATTGTAAATGAATCCTCTCTCTCTGCCTTTCTATATGTATATGATGTGTGTGTGTTGATAGGTTTTGTTGTAGTGGTAGGCAAAATTTTCCATAACAACTGCACTAATATCAGAAGTGCACCAAACACAATAAAGTAGCTCAATTTTCACAAGGAATAATTACGTATTTGATGGAGATTACACAACTTTCGTGCTTGTACATACAAATATGCATGTATATATCAAATCTCTAACTCACATTATCAATTAAACAAAACATTGACACAACCAAAATTACTCACTTGCTTCCAAGGCTCTTCAGACAGAAATATTGGAGTCACTGATATGTAATTTGATGCCTCAGCTTAAACTGATGAAACAACAAATGCTCTAAAATCTCTTTTGCAAGAACCTAACCACTCCAAAATTTGCAACATAGCATTCCTTCTACCTACACTAAAGTATTACAGGGAATTAACAATGCTCGTGTGCAAATTGATTTTGGTCCATTGTTTTCTAAAAAATTTTGCATCTCGCAAACTTGATCGTCAGATGTCAACTCAACATGGACACTTTTCAATTGATCAATCAAATTAAGGAATGTAACTAACACAAAAATAAGGTACAATAAGTTCGTCTTATGTGATATTATTAAAATCATAGAATCAATGAGAATATCATAAGTCATACACAAAGCTATAGTATACCCTAACCATGTTTGTATTTCTTTGCTCGATCATGAATGAAAAAGCTATAATATTCCCCATACAAACCACAAATAGTTTAAATCCTCACCATATTCACCCCCAAGTATTGCAGCAAGCAAATCTCACCAATTACTAAACCAAAACACATCTAAACATGGTAAAATTTATCAAAATCCAAATTCATCTTGAAATTCCACAAATCAACCTAAATTCAACATGCCAACTTCAAATTGACTTCCAAAAATTAATGTATAAACAAACCAACACAAATTAATCAAAAAACCTAATTTTTCCTCAACGAAAATCCCAAAACAGCTAGTTGCAAACATACTTGAGAACCCAGTTTCAATTATCTAAACTATTTTGTAACACACCTAAAATGCCTAAGAAGCCTTGGTTGACATCAANTGAACCCAAAACAGCCAGTTGCAAACATATTTGAGAACCCAGTTTCAATTATCTAAACTATTTTGTAACACACCTAAAATGCCTAAGAAGCTTTGGTTGACATCAACATTTACAAATCTGGGTTTAGGTCCAATAGACACCAAACCCTAAAGGGTGGAGTTTGCGTGGTGGTGGGGGAGTGGATGGGGGGGATGATGGCTGTGATAGTGGTGTGGGGCTATGGTGATGGCAGACTGTGGAGAAAGAGAGAGCGAGAGAGATATACCTGTGAAAGAGTCCTGGCGTTTCCAAAGTGGATCTGTTAGTGGGTTNGGAAGTGGATGGGGGGGGATGATGGCTGTGATAGTGGTGTAGGGCTATGGTGATGGCAGACTGTGGAGAAAGAGAGAGCGAGAGAGATATACCTGTGAAAGAGTCCTGGCGTTTCCAAAGTGGATCTGTTAGTGGGTTTCCGGAGTAGGTTGGCGTGGTGGTGGGGGGAGAGGATGAAGGGGTGGTGGTTTTGATAGTGGTGTGGGGCTGTGGTGATGGCATCTCATCGTTGCCGGAGTGGGTTGTGTGGTGGTGGGGGAGAAAGACCTGGGAGGGGGTGGTGGTGTAGAGAGAAAAGGGTTAACAGAGAGATAGAGAGAAATACAGAAAAAGGGGGAGAGAAACTAATGGGAAATTTCTAGCAGGTGTGGGTGGGCGGGAGTTCTGTTTTAATGGAGTCAATTTACAAGAAGAAGTCAAAATTAATTTTGAACCCGCATGTGTTAACCCGATGTACGTCTAACCCGTGTAATCAAAAATTGGTTATGGACGATCCTAATTTTATGACCTGACCAACCCAACAGATGCATCTTAATTGCCATTAAATTACTTCATTCAATTAAGAAGTACATATCCCAACTACCAAATAATCTATTTATCATTTTTTTTAAACTACATCCAAAAAATTTCCTAAAGAAGTCAACATACCCATGTTCTTTAAAACACTACCAGTGTAGGAAAGATGTGTATTGGATTCAATTGATCTCCCTACAACTATACATCATTTTATTCAGGTATCAAACCTTTTGTAATAATGTGCGTACTATAATTGTGGTATTTATGCAATAGTTTGTTTATTAATAAATTATAGAAGAACTATATTGCGGATAATATATGCAATATTGTATTGAGTCAATCAAAAGGTATTTGGCATTATCGGATAAAAATCGTGTCAAAATTTAGCAAACATTTTATAACTCCACCTATTTTTGTAATTCCATAGGTGGAGTAATGGCGGGTACGATCGGTGACAAAGGTAAATGTGTACTACTAGATCTTAATGTTGCCATAACAGATGATAAGTATGAGAATCATATGCAAAATGATCAAACAATTTCTGATCATGGTGTCGAGGAAAATAGAGTCGATAGGTTGACAGTGGGTGAGGTAATGCAAATGACGCTCACCACACATGAAGCGACTGGGGAGTTTTATAACAATTACGCAAAATATTTGGGATTTAGTGTTCGGAAGGATGACTTGAAGTGTAACAAAATAAAATTCCTGTATCTAGACGGTGGGTTTGTTCAAGAGAAGGTAATCGATCACCCAAACACCTTGACCGTAGTGACCGCATCCTGGAACCAAGAGGCTTAACAAGGGTGGGATGTAACGCATATTTTTCGTGTCAAGCTTGACAATGGGTTGTAAAGAAATTCGTGTAGGAACATAATCACCAATTGGTTACACCACGTGGTGTGTCATTCCTTCGATCGCATAGGCATGTGAAAAGTTCCAATAGAGAACAAGCAAATGCATTGCGTAATGTTGGCATACATAAAAGTCAAGTAAGGGATTTTTTGGTGCAACAAGTAGGAGGTTATCATAATGTTGGACTTACCATGAAAGNTCCCAATAGAGAACAAGCAAATGCATTGCGTAATGTTGGCATACATACAAGTCAAGTAAGGGATTTTTTGGTGCAACAAGTAGGAGGTTATCATAATGTTGGACTTACCATGAAAGATTTGTACAATGATGTTGCGTTAGAACGTCGATCACAAATTCAAGACGGTGATGCGGAGGGGGTGTTAAACTATTTTAGTGGAAAAAAAGAATCAGACCCTATGTTCTATTTCAACTACAGTGTCCATGAAGATAATTCACTAAATTATTTATTCTGGGCAGACTCATCCTCACGGCTTCACTATGCATGCTTCGGCGATGTCTTGGTATTTGATACCACATACCGAACTAATGCATATAAGAAACCTTTTGTTATACTTGCAGGTGTGAACAACCATAGCACAACATCAATTTTTGGGTGCACCTTGCTCTCAGATGAGACTGTTGGCGACATACATGTAGGTATTGCATGTTTTTCTTCATGCAATGGAAGGTAAGACACCTATTTCAGTTGTCACCAATGGTGATAAGGCCATGGCACGAGCAACAGAGCAAGTTTTTCCAAATTCAACACACAGATTATGCAGGTGACATTTGACAAGAAATGCATTGTCAAATATTAGTGCTGAAAATTTGGTTCAACAATTTAAACATTGTATATGTGGTCGCTTTAGTCCGAAAGAATTTGAGGATCGATGGAAAGTGTTGGTGGATTCATTTGGATTGGAGAATAATAATTGGATATCAGAAGTTTATTCCAAATGGTCAAAGTGGGCTGAAGCATATTTAAGAGGTCAATTCTTTGCGGGCATAAAAAGTACACAACGATGTGAGGGTATAAACTCATACTTCAATCGTTTTCTAAAGACCTTTCTCCGACTCTTTGAGTTTTTGGGGCAATACGACCGATATTTGGCAAGGATCAGAGAGAATGAAGCAAATGATTACCATGATACCCAACACACATCCCCGATGACAACCACACAATTGTTGTGTCTTGAAGAGCATGCAACATCCATATATAAAAGGAAATTGTTCTTCAAAGTGTGCAATAAGTTGAAGTCTGAATCCATGTTCTTTGTAGTCCAAAAAATTGACAATGGGATCCATTGGAGTTACTATTTGTCTCACTACACGTAACCAGAATCAACATGGAATGTCATATGTTCTCCTCAAAATTATAGTATAAAGTGCAACTGCTTGAAAATGGAATTTGTTGGTATTCCATGCTGCCACATCATAACAATACTAAAATATGAGCACATTAAACGGTTCCCTCCGAGTCTCATTTTGAAGTGCTGGACTATTTCTACAAATGGAGATTTAGGAAATGAGGATGTGCCGCCAAGAAGTAGCACTCTGACAATTTTGACACGGTATGCTGGACTAATGGTCATGTGTAGTCGTATGTGTTACTATGCTTTGCATGGTTACAAAGCAACTCAGGACCTAAGAAGTATATTTTATGGATTAACCTCTCAGATGAAGACCAATCATAAATCCCTTGGTAGAGTAGAGGAGACCTCTTCACAACACAAAAACAAGACTACTGAGTTAAATAAGTTTGGGGTAGTTGATCCACATATTGTTACAACAAAGGGACATCTAGGCCGTACACGAAATAATAATCCATTTATGTCCTGAGGATGTAGCAAGTGCAGGGCAACCGGGCATAATATTCATAAATGTCCCTTGTTGACTACCCAGACTACTGATCCATATGAGGACATGCCCTTTTCACAAGCAAGTGGATCCTAGCAGCCATTGCAGACTCAGGAACCTTTTGACCCTTTTGCACATGTACGTAAACATGGGCGGAGTTCAACAACATCTTTATAATACAAAGTTCCCCTTGTATTTGCTACTTTATAAGTTATCAAGTAATGCACCATTTAACTGACTATCCTTTATTANGTGGAGTTCAATAACATCTTTATAATACAAAGTTCCCCTTGTATTTGCTGCTTTATAAGTTATCAAGTAATGCACCATTTAACTGACTATTCTTTATTAATACATTGACTATTCAGGATGGCTTTCATGACTTTCAGTCAAATGGTCNGCGGAGTTCAACAACATCTTTATAATACAAAGTTCCCCTTGTATTTGCTACTTTATAAGTTATCAAGTAATGCACCATTTAACTGACTATCCTTTATTAATACATTGACTATTCAGGATGGCTTTCATGACTTTCAGTCAAATGGTCATGGACAATATTTCACTCCACTTTAAAGGTTGTCAAGGTGAGCATTTTCATATCGTTGTGAAATTTGCAAAATCAACATTATTTAAATTGACCAAAAAATTCAAAAAAATTTTACACAGTGTAAAACCCCACTTTTGGACAAGTTTGATGTACGAAACTCATTTTTGGAAAACTTTCGTGTACACAAATTAGGAGTGCCAAACATCTACAATTGCTATATAACCAACACGAACCAGGTGGGATTCANAAAAAATTCAAAAAATTTTTACACAGTGTAAAACCCCACTTTTGGACAAGTTTGATGTACGGAACTCATTTTTGGACAACTTTCGTGTACACAAATCAGGAGTGCCAAACATCTACAATTGCTATATAACCAACACGAACCAGGTGGGATTCACCTATAGTTATATTACTAATCTCATTTACATGTTTATCCTATGCACGCTTGCCTATCCAACTGATCAATATGTTGCTGCTTTCTTCTTCCAATGTATGCTGCTTTGTTGTTGAAATAACAAATATTATGCACTATTTCACTTATGTGCAGTTGGTATTTTGGTTTGGGGAAGTATATGGAATTTTAGGGGGTAAACAAAGATGGCTGAGAGGGAGGAACTACTGCTCTATACAAGGGTCATTGCTTTGTTGTATTACTCCTATCAGTGGAACAAGGTAACCTTAGAGCTATAATCTTTAGGGGTGAGGTTATAACATTTTGATGAAAGGTTACTACATGTTGATGTGCGGTTACTACATGTTGATATAAGGTTACTACATTTTGATGTTAAGATACTACTGTAATGTTGTTGGAAATAATGAATTTGTAAAAACTACTATTAACAACACCATAAAACAAAATATTTCATTCCATTGCCAAAAGATTTTGTTCAACAGAATTGATTACATTTTATAGGTTACAATGTCGCCAAATCTAATATGGCCCAAAAGATTTACAAGCATATACACATTTCCATTCATAGGAATTTCTTCCACACAAAACCCATCAACATTTCTTTCCATACTCTTTAAATTCCTTGTAAAGTCCATCAATCTTACTCTCCAGCTTTTCCAAAGATCCTTTCATGCATTCTTGAGCGGCATGCACCTGTGTGGCCAAACAATTTTCCCAGTTACTATTTGCTCCAGCTTTTCTCCAATAATATTCATGTTGAATGGACTGGCACTTGAACCCTCGCCCTCTGTCACAGTAATGCCCTCAGTTTGGGAGTAAGACACTTGTGACACAGTCTTGGCACAATTTCTAGGCCCAACATGACCAGCACCTTTTTTCATAGTACCCTCATATATGATACCCATGGCAGCAGTATACAATTTTCCAGGTTCAATCACAACCCCATAAAAACTTCACAATATTTGTAATCAAAATAGGAAATGGAAGACTTCGCCTGCTATCCTACAACTCATAGGCATTCATAATCAGATGGAATATGCAATGGGGAAGGTCAATGCATGCCCCTTTACCAATCACATATAGAAGTTGAGCTCTATCATATCCAAGTTCAGGTGTATGTCCTTTGGGATCAATGTTACAAGCAACTATTATGTTTAACATCCTATAAGGCAAACAAAGGTCTTTCTGATAAATTTTACTATTCTTATCCACCCATTCGATAGCAACATTACAAATTGTCTCAATAACCGTTTTCATGCTAGGGACTTCCTCTTTACTTTTGTAAGGAAATACAATGGTATTCTCAGTGATGACAGGCCTGGGAACTTTCAACATTTTTGAAATAAAATCAGGGGAAACTTCTATTTCATTACCCCTAACTACAGACTTCAAAGTGTGCCCAACCTTATCAAAGTCATGTAAATTTGCATAAAACAATAATATGCCTTATCATCCTTCTTAACATCAAAGATGTTCTCCCAATTACGACCTCCAAAAAACTTAGGACATTCGGTATTAACTAACTCACCAAGTGTAACGCCTCATTCCACTAAAAATGGCCGATGACAAAAATAGGTTTCAAACAATGTTTTTGCTTCTTCGTTCAAGAAATCAGTGTCACCTTTCACACTCTTACCTATTTCACCATCCTTCTTCTTCTGGGCAATAACGACTTGCTTATTCGTCCCGTTCACTACCTTCCTCTTCTTTGTCGCTCCAGCTATTCCTCCGGCCATATCAATGTAGAAGGGATTACAGCTTCTTTGATTGAATGTACACAGGACCCATATGTTAGGGAGTACAGTCGATTGGGGGTATGTAGTGTTCGTAATTTGTTCAAGTAAAAGAGGGTTAGGGTTTGGGAGAACTCAGTAATGGCGGGGTAATACATCTGTAATGGGTACCGATACCACTTAAGGTGCAAAATGACAAAAAAACCCAATAGCAATTGCCTTATGCCCCTCTATTTACATCAGGTGTTTTTTTGTAATTTCATATCTTTTCTTCAAATCGAATTTAATGTATTTTGTATTGAACAATTTCTGTTGATCAATCGTAATTTTATTGATCAATCACAAACCATAAAATAATTATTATTATTTAGAATTTTTTTCGGCAGTAAATTATCATATTTTTAATGATCGATCTACCATTATTAGATCGATCACAAAACATTCAGTCTCTTATCAACCACAATTTATTTGTTCAATCACATAACATTTCACTCCTTCATAAATCGAACATATTTATAAAAAGATCGATCATAAAACTTATGCTCGATCATTTTAAAAATACACTAATTGATCAGAAATATATCTACTGTTCCTCAACAACCACCACCTTCATCCATCTTGTTTTAACTCATTTTAAAAAATCGATCGATCATAATATTTTTTCGATCATAGTCCTTTTGAAATCGAACATAATTACCTTTTCAAAAAAAGAAAACATAATTACAAATTTGATCGATCATAATTATAATGATCGATCTTTGTTCTACCTACTGTTACCCACCACCCTCCACCTTCATCTTCTACCTACTGTTACCCATATTGTTGTAACTCAAAAGTAAAGTTCGATCGATCATTGTAAATTATGATCGATCAGAATTTAGTTCCAACTTGCAAGTAACCCTTTTAGTCAGTTGACCTTTTATGCTCTTCTTTTTTCCCTTTTGTGCTTTCATATGGCAAGAGCCCCATAGGTTTTCGGTACGGTACCAAATTTTGAGAGAAATCATGACCAATTATCATGACTTTCAAAACTCGAGGGATAACAGTTACACATTGACAGCTATCAAGAAAAGAATCACGGCCATTTAATGTGGCTTTTGAAATTCAAGAAATGATAGTTATATAATGAAAGTTATCAAGAACTGTCGAAGCAAGCATAATTCTGGAGGGATCATGGTCATAAAAGGAACACTAATGGCAAGATGAAGGACACAATCAAACCCCACAAAGACCCACAACTTGGGTATTAGTATGAGTAGTTTTTAGGGTGGTCTTAGGATAGAATTTATTGCTGTAATTAAGATTGTTCTATCAGGGTTCTTATATTCAAAACTTTTAGTGATTGAAAAAAAGTCATTTCCCTTCTGTCAATCTCCACAATACCTTTCTCTTTTACTTAAATATATTGATTGATTTTCATCCAAATAAGTCGTGAAACAAAGCAGTGAACCTTACTCACACAATTGTCTTAGTAATTCCGATCGAAGGGAGAACACCAATCGAATCCAAGAGTTTTGGACCAATAATTTTTGGCACAGCCCGTGGGACAAAAATTCTATCTTAAATCAAAATGGTTTGAACAAGAAAGTTAGATGAGATCATGTNAGGGAGAACACCAATCGAATCCAAGAGTTTTGGACCAATAATTTTTGGCACAGCCCGTGGGAAAAAAATTCTATCTTAAATCAAAATGGTTTGAACAAGAAAGTTAGATGAGATCATGTCTAGTTTGGAATGGAACTAACAAGTAGAAATAACAAGTGATGCCAATCATGCTGATGGAAGCTTGAGTTCCAACCAAGTGGAATCAATTGTGCAAGGAAGTGGCCAATCTAGTGGCCAAATAGTATGCCAATGCGAGAGTTTATGTAGAATTTCAAACAAGAATTACATGATCCTAGTTCTAGCACTGGGCAATATTTAATGAATACCATGTTTGAATCGATGAATGGCCGCCCAACAATGTCAAGATAGNCTAGAGTTTATGTAGAATTTCAAACAAGAATTACATGATCGTAGTTCTAGCACTGGGCAAGATTTAATGAATACCATGTTTGAATCGATGAATGGCCGCCCAACAATGTCAAGATAGTTAAATCAAAGATTGACCACTGTGATTCAAAATCATACGGTGGAAGAAGGGAATACCAACCCTATGTTATTTTCTAGTGAGAATCAAGAACCACCATTACTGGTACGCAATATAAGACATGAAACCAAAAATCATATTAATATGATGTTCAAGATAAAACCAATCAATGTTTTTCCTAGTTTATATCTTGTTAGGGATCCCAGGGGTAGGAATGGACCAAGGATGGCCGAAGTCTTTCCTAGAAGAGTACATGAAAGAGATTTTATGCCACCTTGAGATCCAATAGAAGNTCAATGTTTTTCCTAGTTTATATCTTGTTAGGGATCCCAGGGGTAGGAATGGACCAAGGATGGCCGAAGCCTTTCCTAGAAGAGTACATGAAAGAGATTTTATGCCACCTTGAGATCCAATAGAAGGATGGAACCCTCAGACGGGGGTACCATGTAGACCCTCTTGAAAATTTCGAAGGCCAAACTAACATGGCCATAAAATGGAATTAATTAGTATAAATGATTTAATATCTGTATGGCCCTAGCCTTTGAAAGAAATAAATGTCAATTTTTAGAAAATCCACTATGGTTGATTTTGAGGAATTCCCAAGGGTATATAATATCCCTAAATTTAGTTTGTTCTCTAGAGAANGGAATTAATTAGTATAAATGATTTAATATCTGTATGGCCCTAGCCTTTGAAAGAAATAAATGCCAATTTTTAGAAAATCCACTATGGTTGATTTTGAGGAATTCCCAAGGGTATATAATATCCCTAAATTTAGTTTGTTCTCTAGAGAAGAGAACCAATCAAACATTACACTTATAAGGAGATTCACTTTCTAGGGCTTGAATGTGAATTTGAAAATGAAGTCATTTCCACAATCCTTGACTAAAACTGCATTTTCTTGGTTTATCACTTTACTAGCAAATTTAATACAAACATGGTGAGAAATGAAAGAGCAATTTCATGCTCAATTTTTTTTTTATAAATGGGCCAGAGATTTTGATGGAAGATTTCTCATGATTGGGACAAAAATTAAATGAGACTACATAGCAATACATAAATAGGTTTAACAAGGCAAGAAATAAATTNTTTATAAATGGGCCAGAGATTTCGATGGAAGATTTCTCATGATTGGGACAAAAATTAAATGAGACTACATAGCAATACATAAATAGGTTTAACAAGGCAAGAAATAAATTGAGAGTGAGAAATATAAGATTGACCTTGCATGTTGAAGCAACGTAGGTGACGTAGAGGGGGTGAATAGGTCTTATGCACTCAAACACTAAATAAGGTCCAAATAAAACATGACTCTCACAATTACAAATTCAAATACCTTTGTGAAAAAGACCTTTGACCTTATTAGTGAATGTGCATGTCAAGTTAATAAAATGCAATACAATCCACCAATTCAATCGCTCTGATTCTCTTCCAACAAAACACAAAGATTTATGCAAATTAAATGGCCAACGACACACATCGGATTCACTCAATCATTCATCCAATCACAAAGAATAAATAAAAATTACAGGTACATAAAATATTGCAATCACACAACAAATGAAATTTTTACGTGGAAACCCCCTAGGGAAAAACCACAGAACTAATTCTGGCCCACATAATCTAATCTACTAGTTTCAAACTTAGATTATAAGTTTGAAGACTTATACTTCAATCAATTCCATGGCTTGAAGCTTCTTCCCTTGAATATTCCCTTCAAAAATCCTCTGCAAACGTCTTGATAACTAGCTTCAATAGAAAATGAACTGAGCTCCAAGATTCATCCTTGCGAGATGCTCATCCTCCTCCTTTTGGAATCCTCCTATTGATCCTTGGTTTCCCTCCTTGGATCCTTTGTGCTGTAGGTTTGATGAGTATTGAAGATCATCAACAATAGAAGTTCAAATCCTCATAGANTCCTCATCCTCCTCCTTTTGGAATCCTCCTATTGATCCTTGGTTTCCCTCCTTGGATCCTTTGTGTTGTAGGTTTGATGAGTATTGAAGATCATCAACAATAGAAGTTCAAATCCTCATAGATATCAAAATTATTCTTGAAGGAATGGAGTTTTAATCTTGTATAGGGAAAATTCTCTCTTGAAAAGGTAGACTCTCCAAATCCTATAGTGTCTTTCTAACTCCATTGGAACCCTATTAGGTCATAAGTGTCATCCTCTATATATAGGAGCTAGCAATGCACCACTTGCGTTGCACGTGAAAATTTTTGTTAAAATATTTGATAAAATACATAAAAATTTAATAATTAATAGCACTTTTGATCTGTGAAATATATATTTTTTTTGTCAATTTAGTGTTCATTGTATCAATTTTTTTTATTTTGTCTCTAAAATATTTAATTTATGTCATTTTGGTCTCTACATAGGCGGACCGTTAAGTTTTTTATGGAGATCACGTGCTAGGCACATGATACCGTCTAAAAAAATGTCATATGGTCACTTCCGTAAAAAACCTTAACGGATTATCTGATTAGGAACTAAAGTGACATGGATTCAATACTTTATGGACCAAATTGATAAAATTGATACAATGAGGGCTAAATTGACAAAAAATGCATACTTCAAAGACTAAAAGTGTTATTAACCCAAAATTTAATTATATAACTAAATTAGATATTATCTTATTTTTATCATACTTAAATTATTTATATTATGGATGAAGAGAAAAATATACATATATTAATTTTTTGGCAGCGGAGATAATATTACATAAATGAAGTTGTCGATATGTATCAATATTTGGGTTTTTGAAAAAAAGAATAATTTTTTTATATATCTTGTTAAGAATAACATGACCATCTAAAAGTTTTATAAAGATTGAGATTTACATGATATGCTAGATTTTAGTTTGTTATTTAAGTATTGAGGGATATAATGGTAATCTACATATTTAAATACAGGACCTGTTAGCTTTTGTAGTTTCTTATGAGGGCAAAATAGTGAATTAAAAGTTTTTCATGTATAATACTTTTATTAGTAGTATATATATAAAACAAGAGGTAGATTTGCTTGCAACTAATTATGTCCATGACGCAGCGCTTGAGCTCTAGCTACCAGAAAAGTAAATTGTACCCAACCTTGGGGGCAATGCTCAAGCGCTGGAGAGCATTGACTATTGTAATCCTGTTTCCCAGCCTTGCCTAAATTCCTAAGTCATGAGAGCGCTAGAGAGTGTTGTCCACTGGTTTACTCAAAAAGCCAAGACTCCAAAACAACTCTCTAAGTATCAAGAGGTGTACCAAGAAAACCTTCATCCAATAACTCATTTCAAATACCATTTTTGAAAACTAAAACCCTAAAATTTCAAAAACAATTTACACCAAAAATACACAATTCATGAAATAATTAAGTACTCACACTCTAAATCTAATTTTACAACCTAAGTTAAACCAAACTAGGGCAGCTAGGTGTCTAAGTCGACTTACTTCACCAAAGCTTGATAGGATCCAAGAAGTCTTCAATGTATTGCTATGTAGTTTGAGCTTCTTCACCATAACTTGAGTTAGTCTTCAATCTTCAATAACCTCTTGACCACGGATTTAATTAGTTGAGATATGAGATACATAGTGACCTCACAGAATTCTCCGATTATAATATTTTTCCTGTCATAAATGTAATGTATGCATGCAAAAAACTTAATTAGTTAAGTTGGCATAGACTGGCCTAGACTCTGAATTAAAAAAGAAGTTTGAGGGTAGAGTTTAGAGATCTCTTCCAGAGGCAATAGATATAAAATGTATCTCAAGGAAGAGCAACAAAGAAAGAACAATGCATTTGGTATGACAAGGAAATAGAAATTGATGTGGCACAAATAGTGGAGAAGTCCCTTATTATGTGTGACACATTGAAAAAGATAGGAGATCTTGTAAATATTTCCTCAAATCATCCATTTAAAAATAATTAACCATCGACATTTCAACAGTATTCCTTTTAATTTTCCATGGTTGATGATCTTTTCCGTCAAATGATCAACAATAAATTCATAACTTTTTTTCGCAAGGACATGATATTCGTCCAAGAATGCTAATACTAAAAACTGCATTTTTTTTCATAATTGTGTGCAAGATTTNCTGTCAAATGATCAGCAATAAATTCATAACTTTTTTTCGCAAGGACATGATATTCCTCCAAGAATGCTAATACTAAAAACTGCATTTTTTTTCATAATTGTGTGCAAGATTTGATGCAAAAAGGAATGCTCGATTATGCCTCAAAATTAAAAAAAAAATTAAAAAGAGTATGCCTCAAAAGAGAAGGATGTAATTGGTGTCGACCATAGTCGCTTTCCAAAAGAAATAAATATAACATTATTTATGCTAACTTGTAGAATACAAAAAAAAAAAGCAATTCCATCAGCAAAGAGAATGTGGAAAAAGAAAAGGAGACTTCCCAAGATGAGGAGGCCAATATTGAGCAAACTTGGACCAAAAGAAGAGGAGCCAATGGTTATGTGCTTCAGATATTCTAAGGAATTGGCTAGACAAGTGATATCATTACAGACTTCATAGATCAAAGTCTTATGAATGGTACTTGGGGAGAATGTGATACTCAACTCTACAATGGTACCTACAAGATATCTCATGGTGTAAACCTAGGGTTTTTGGTGACAAGAAAAAAGGAAAACATAGGAATGGCCCATACCATTTCCAAGAGGAATGAACGACACCAAAGATAAGACATATCGATGCAGTGTGAGTGGAGATAATTTTTGTATTTTATTTGAATGTGATCAATGCCATTCAATTAGGGAATTTTACAACATTTTATTTTATTTCTTTGGAAATTATTTTATTTTAATTTTTAATTCATTTAGGATTTTATCCTGTTCTGTTTCCTAATTTAATTAGGATTCTAGTTTCTTAATTGGTTTTAGGGTTTCTACTATTATATAAACCCTTGTAAGCCTTAGGGCAAGGAAGCTTTGGATGAATTAATAATACTAAGAGTGTTGTCTATTCTCTTCCCAGTTATTCTGGAATTCTTAGGAATCAACAGATGAATTGAAGGTTTTAGAATTAGTATTCTGCAGAATCAACAAGCTTAGATTAGGAATCTAAATCGGTATTTCTGCGCATATCAACAGTATGATTTCATTTTCTCTTTTCATTCATTATACACCTTGTTTGTACCCACGCTATCCTGCATCACATATCATGGAAAAACCAAACAAGAATGACTACAAGGGAAAGATCATTTTGATGGACTATCCAATGCTAGAGTGTATGGCAATCGATTAAAAGTAAACAACACTACGAACAAAAGTTATGAAGTCAACAAGAAAGATATGAGGTGATTGTTCTAGTACCCTAAGAAAGGCGGTACCACCTAATATAGAATAAGATTGATGGCATAGGGTACAACACCCAAAGTTTTCCTCAAAAACCTGCTACTAGCCATTCACTATAACCCAAAAAAGGAGAAACATAGAGGAAATTGACTTCTTGGATGATTAGGCATGACCTAAGCCAAGGATAGGCCTATTTATTTAGAGGGGATTCATCTAAAGGACAGAAGAATCCAACATGTATCAGAGAACAACACGATCAAGGAAAAAAAATGGGAAGTCTAGAGTCATTAGGAAATTTTGGACAAAAAAATCACAAAATGTAAACACATTCTAGATCTCTTTGAAGAAGAGTTAGGAGATGAATAAGAAGCCATAACTTCAAAAGGGAGATTAAAAGTTGATGTAGATGAGGATATGGCATCAAAATTAGATTCCATTGATTTCAGCGACACATTAGCCTGTATGCAAGATGAGGCACAATGTATTATGGTCATGTTTTGCTTGAAACTTCTAGGTTAAGCTAAATCAACAAAATCAGATGCAAGAGGATGTGGAAGATACCAGCAACCTAGTGGTGATTCTTGTCGAGCAAACAAATAATGGACCTAGTGAGAAGTCTATATCTGTGGAGCATAGCTATTTAATAGNATAGCCTAATTGCATTGAATGATGCCTTTGTCAATTAGGCCAAATGTGTTATAAAATGGCCAGAGAGTAATATTAAAGACATCAAAATGGAAAATCTTCAATCTACACTTGTTAAGATTGATGATTTGAGGGCAGATGTGGAGGATACCTTAGAACAATTATCTTTAGGATGCAAGTGATAGGCGACCAATATACATCAATGTAGCACTAGACACCCTACTCCAAGTAGAGGTTGATTGAATTATTGAATGAGTTCAAATTCTTCTTTGGTTAGAGTTATGATGAGATGCTTGGTTTGGATAGATCATTGGTGGAACACATGTTACCAATTAGAAAGAAAAGGATAACCATCGAAGTTACACTCTTAGAAAATGAGGATATTGAAAAATTGTTGAAAGCATGCTTCATAAGGATAGTCAGATATGTCAAATGGTTCTCTAACACTGTTCCTGTAGTTAAAAAGACTAGGAAAATAAGGGANAGGAAAAAATATTGTTTTCAATAGCATAACTATCAGCAATTGTGTTGGGAGTTCTTTTACTGCAAAAGGAATTTTGGAAGCACAAAGCAGGTAGGGAACATAAAGACGTCCATGACATTCATTGTGGTCTTTTCATCATCCAAGTTCAATACACTACTTGGAAGAGAATGGATACATATCAATGACTGTGTGTCATCATTACATGATGCATTAATTTTTATTACTAAGGAGAATAATGAAGGAAATAACATAATAGAAGCACATTGGGTAGATGTCATTCTATTTGTTGCAGACTCCCATAAAAAAATAGAAACCCAACCTTGTTGGTCTGAGTAAAGGTGCAATAAGTTTCCTTGAGACTTGGTGGAGCGTTTAACCAATTCGACCTATGGTGTGCATTGCTGAGCTAGTTAAAAGAAAAAATTGCACCTTCACTAGCACCCGTGGGTTTTGGGGCAAAGGAAAGCATTCCGATCCAACAATTTGTATCAGAGCGAGGTCAAGAATTGGAGTCCCAGGGTAGTTGCTGTAGGGAGATTGTTGGCCTAGGTAGAGGNAGCAATTTCTATCAGAACGAGGTCAAGAATTGGAGTCCCAGGGTAGTTGCTGTAGGGAGATTGTTGGCCTAGGNAACAATTTGTATCAGAGCGAGGTCAAGAATTGGAGTCCCAGGGTAGTTGCTGTAGGGAGATTGTTGGCCTAGGTAGAGGTGCAGCAAGTCTCCCTGAGACTTAGTGGAGGATTTAGCCAATCCAACCCGTGGGCATTTGTTGCACCTTCACTAACACCTATGGGTTTTAGTGCAACGGTAAGCACTTTGGTTCAACAAGCTTTACCATAAATAATTGAGTCTAGTGGAGAACAAGAAGACAACGGTAGTGTCTGCTAGACAATAAGTTATTGGGAGTCAATTCAGCAAGTATGTTCAAGATAACCTATGATAAATGTGCAAAGACATGACCAAGCCTGTTTATTGTACAAAAGACTTGAAATTTCAAACCAAACAACTATTGGGATGCATCCTATAAAAGGTTCTTGAGTGGCAAGGTGGTTGCCATTAAAGCCACATTAAAGAGGTTATTTGAACATACCTTGGTTGACAGCCTAATTGCATTGAATGATGCCTTTGTCAATTGGGCCAAGTGTGTTATAAAATGGCCAGAGAGTAATATTAAAGACATCAAAATGGAAAATCTTCAATCTACACTTGTTAAGATTGATGATTTGAGGGCAGATGTGGAGGATACCTTAGAAAAATTATCTTTAGGATGCAAGTGATAGGCGACCAATATACATCAATGTAGCACTAGACACCCTACTCCAAGTAGAGGTTGATTGAATTATTGAATGAGTTCAAATTCTTCTTTGGTTAGAGTTATGATGAGATGCTTGGTTTGGATAGATCATTGGTGGAACACATGTTACCAATTAGAAAGAAAAGGATAACCATCGAAGTTACACTCTTAGAAAATGAGGATATTGAAAAATTGTTGAAAGCATGCTTCATAAGGATAGTCAGATATGTCAAATGGTTCTCTAACACTGTTCCTGTAGTTAAAAAGACTAGGAAAATAAGGGATTTCATTAATTTTAGAAATCTGAATGTAGGATGAGTATCCCATGACATTAACAAATTTGGTCATTCATTTTGCTACAAGGCACATGATTTTAAGTTTTATTGATGATCTGAAAAGGATCTCCATTGTGGGAAAAATACAACACTTCACATGTGGGATCTTTCCACTCGATTATAAACAAAGAATCACATGTTAGATCTAGAGGGGGAGTGAATAGGTTACTAAAAAATTTTCTTAGACAAACAACAATTTTAACCTATATCTACCACAATTACCTCTCCACACAATAATATGGAAGTGTAAGAACCCCTTTTCACACACCGCAACCCATAATAGCCATGTAGATTAGTATATTTATTTTATTAATTTGTTGATTAACGCTCAATCTCACGTGGTGATCCCAACCAAGGCAACCCAAATCCAATCAAGCAACTATATGTTACATGTAGATTCAAACAATCAATTCATCAAACACATAATGTCTGTGTGTGCATCAAATCACAAGTGTATATGTAAAACAAATAAATAACACAAGTGATTTGTAGATGCGGAAACCCTTCTCGGGAAAAAATATAGAGTACCTTCTCAGTTCACCAAAACCTAATCCAATAAACCGAAAGTCAATCTATAAGTACTCAAGTTTTATACCTCAACCAATCTGCATAGCTAAATGCTTCTTTCCTTTATAGATCTCTCCACCAAAGTATCTGCTTTGATGTTATAGCTAGCTTCACTTGGATTTCCCACCTCACGGTTTGTCTAGACCTCGAGCAATCATGGGCATGACAATGATTCTCGATATGCATACACCAATGGTTTTGTCGAACCATCAACATCTTTAACTTCTATTTATGANGTTAAATGCTTCTTTCCTTTATAGATCTCTCCACCAAAGTATCTGCTTTGATGTTATAGCTAGCTTCACTTGCATTTCCCACCTCACGGTTTGTCTAGACCTCGAGCAATCATGGGCATGACAATGATTCTCGGTATGCATACACCAATGGTTTTGTCGAACCATCAACATCTTTAACTTCTATTTATGAGGTTGGGTAGAATCTCTAATGATAGTCTTAGATCTCATGGATCCAGGTTACCAGTGAAAGATCTCAAGGTAGAAGATGAATTTTCTCTCTTAGATATCTCACAAGAGGCTTAACTTAGCTATGGGAAAAGCTCTCCCAATTTATAAGTCCGAAATAAGGGTAGTGTTGGATAACAAGAAAACTCAAATTTGCGAACAACTGCTTGATCGATCGGAGTGCAGTTGTCACTGGAATGAAACGAGGTCACAATCCTGACTGAGGGAATAAACCACTTGAGCGACCATGGGACCACTTGAGCAAGGTCATGGGACTACTCGAGTGAGGTCATAGAGTGAGCCTTGATCCCCCTTTGTAGCCTTTTCCCATTTTCTTCCCTAAGTTATGAAGAGACCGTTCTAACAAAAGCTAGCAAGCGTAGGCTGGTTCCTACTATTTTTTTAAACATAAAACCAACAAAAAAAACTTTTTATCTTGAGCACTAAGGTTGTTGTTCAAGAGCAGTCCCCTAATAACTCAATCTATATTTTCAAAACATAAAATGGTTTAGAAAATCTTTTTCATTTCAAAATACCTAGGGGTCATACAAACATTGTTTCCAATTCCATTTAATTCTATTCATCCTAAGTTTTAATAACAAAGGGTTCAACTTAGGTATGTAGTTCATTACCTTTGTCCTAAGCATGAAGATGCATACGGTGTTTGAATGATATTACTTTGACGCTTGATGTCCTCTCTTTAATGACGCTTTTGGATCTTGAACTTAATAGCATCATGACCATGAAAAAGGTTGAGATTTACAATGAACTTTATGAAATTAGTCAATTAAAAATGTATATCTAACAATCTTCCCCTTTTCAATTTTGTGAAAAAAATCACAAGCAATAAATTAAGATTACAACCCACAAACTTGTAATAAAATGAATTGTAAATACAATCCCAACGCTCATGCACAAGTCTTAAATCTCTATCTTAGTAAAAGATCTATACCATATGATATTTCTTGGAGATCATAGTCTTGCATATCACCACTCAAACTAAAACCTTGTGAATAACATCATATGTTAAAGAAATACATAACATAATCCTAGTTTTGGAAAGCACCAGGCTAAGCATAAGGCATATTTATGTATACATCGTGCAAGTTCAAATATGAAATATATTAAGAACTAAATTCTCCATTATGCTTGAGAACCTATTGATCTATCAATTTGAGTTACTTCAAATTCTCCCCTTTAGTTGGTTTTCATAATTAAAATAAATAGTGTAAAGTAAAAAAATGTAAAATAGATGACTTAATGCCAAGTTTGTAAATTTACACCCTCTGAGTATTTGAAAAAACTCATCTTTTCTATTTTTCATATGCAACATATCTAGCATAGTCAAGAGTAAATCTCTCTGATTTCTCTCATATGTACCTAAAATATTCTACCCCTTTTTGTCACAAATGCCAACCCAATGACAACATGCAACGAGCATGGTATAGAATCAAGTTACCCAACATATTCCTTCCTTATTTGCTATAAATGCAAACCCAATGACAAAATATAATAATCATGACATGGAATCATGGTGGTTAGATTTAGCCAAGCACTTGCGTACTCCTATGAGTACAAACACCAAGTGGAATAAGGACACCCTAAGTATAGATATTGATCACACACTATATCGTAGCATGATATGTAGTGTTCTCTATTGATTGCTAGCCGATTTGAACTTGTTTTTAGTGTAGGTGTATGTGCAAGGTATCAGTCTTGTCCCAAAGGGTCACACTTACTAGCTATCAAGAGAATCATAAGATATCTAAGTGGGACTCTAGGGGGTGGTATTTGGTATATCTTTGAGACTAATGCTGAGATTGTTGCCTACTTCGATGTCAATTGGTTCGAAAATATGGATCATCGTAAGAGCACTTCTAGTAGGTGTTTTTACATTGGTAAAAACTTAGTAACTTGGCAAAGTAAGAAGCAAAATTCCATTTCACTTTCCACTGTTGAGTCTGAGTACATTTCAGCAAGGAAATCTTGCACATAGTTGCTTTGGTTAAAGCAAATGATCTTTGATTATGGGATCTCATATGTCACTTTGACTATATATTGTGATAATTCTCGTGCAATAAATATCTCAAAGAATCTTGTCCAACAATCTACGACTAAGCATATTGATATATCATGAGCTTGTAGAGAACAAGGTGACATCATTAGAATATGTCCAAACTCAAGATCAATTGGTCAATCTTCTCACAAACCCTTGGATGCACCTAGACTTAAGAGTCCTAGGAAATCCATTGATGTTTTTACACTTGAGTGAGTGCTTGAGGAACTTAGCTCTGGGAGCATAACATGACATATTATGCATAAGGGACCAAGTTATTCGTAAATAATTTTATTTGTTTAGTTACTTTATTTTTTATATATGAAAAACATAGAACTATGAAAATTGAAAATCTAAAAATATTTTTCGATGTCAAGTGTCTTTTAGGATTTACTATAGTTAACTTAATTATTTGTTTGTTTTTTGTTGTTAATTATGGTAATCACATTTTTATTTGATTTGTAGTGTATCCATCTTTAATTCAAAGTTAAATGTATTGCTATAAGATATATTAGGGAATGGAGAACTTGATGGTTACAAGTCATAGTGCATGATTCTTGAACCAATTCTCTTTTGCCCAAGCGTTCTTGGATAATGTATTCTTTGACAAATTCCAAAATCAAGTGCACATTTACCATTTACCTTCATACTTAGGAGTCTAGCTAGCTTGATTGATTAGTGAACTTATGTGGCTCTAAGTGTCAGTGATAGGTGAACACATAACTAAAGGTTAGTAAATCCCTTAAAAGATGTCAAAGCTAATTGTGAGAAAAAAACCCAATATGGATAAATATAAACTTAGGCATAAAAAAGTTGAATGACTAGTATCAATTGCACTTGAATTGCTGAGAATACTATACGCTTGTTGTCATTGCTCCTATGTAAAACTCAAAAAGGTCAGCTCTTCAAGTTTAGAAGCAGACACTGTAAAGTATGAAAGTCACAATATTTTTAAATGAAGCTATTGTGAGAAGAATGGATGTAAAAAATAGGGGGAGTGTCTAAAAAGAAAAGGAAAAAAATGGATATAGGACACTCATTAACCGGTTATGTTTTCACTTAGACGATAAATTAAGAATTCATGTAAAGCTTTATTAATCATTTTATCTAGATAGATTCCTTATTAGGGTTTGGTTTCACACGCATTACACTTGAATTGATCAAAGATACAAAATTTGAACACGTGTAAATGAAATTAATCTAAGTAAAACGACATTGCTCTAGGATGCGTAAAAATCTAGTTCTATTTGCATTAATGTACCTTAGAGTAATGTGTTAGATGATGAAAAAAGGATGGATATGCTATTTTGAGAACATGTGTGATTTTCACAATTAATTATCTTTTGCATTTAACATGTCAAATTTGAAATTACATTTTGTAGTTTGATACATATTTCATCCATGCAAGTGCATATAGGTTGTACATATGCATGCATGAGTCTTGAGGCTCAAGAAGTAACTAGGAGCAACAAAGTTGTAGTTCTTGGAGCCCGTAGGAAATTGATTGTTGATCTGTCAAAAAGATAGAAGACCTACAAGTACCTCTCAAGCGGTTATGATGTGGCTCAAGTGGTCACCCTTAATGACAAGCAATCGGGCTAGATTATCGAGTTTTGATCCGTCTACATTCCTCTATGAGCTAGAATTTGCTATTTCAGGCCAATTCTTGAGCAGGAGTCCGAGTCACCCTATTTAGGACAGGAGGACCTAATCTAGTTTGTGAGGTGGTTAGATTCGTAGCATAGGATGGCTGAGGTTTACCACATGACCTCACAGTCACTTGAGTTGTTGGAGTTCAGAGACTTAATATAGGACCATATGGGAGATTTTGAGAGATTTTATTCACTTATGGCCTTGTATTAAAATATCTTTCTTTCCTTGTGTTGATTTTCCTTTTGTTTATTTTCGTTTGTTTAGAAGCATATACTTTGAACCTTGTTGCTTTATGGATATATTCATTTAGACTTAGAGTTAAATGCCTTGTTTGTCCTTTGAATTATTTCATTTTGTATCCATGCTAGATGTTTTACATGTTTTTCTCTTTTATACTCTAATTTTCTACTTGCTTGTTACTATAAAAAAAAAGGGAGAAGTTTTGGAGTTAATAGGGTTGAAATTTGATTGACTAGTTAGGTTCAATTGCATAGGAATAAGAGGAGTACACTAAAAAACTTGGCATGAAGTCACAATTTTTTCTTTATTTATTTTTCATTTGTTAGTTTCTTTACAAACATAATTAAAGGGGAGAACTTGTTGCTTATTATCTTGAGAAATCTTTAGGTTCTCAAGCATAATGGGCTAGCATTGCTTATATATGTTACATATTTTCACTTGCATGATATTAACTAGAAAATGCCCTAGGCTTCTTTTGGTGATTTCCATACCTGGGATTTTTTATGTCTTATATACATATGATTCTTTTCACGAAGTATTGGTTGTGCTGTGGTGTGTAGGACTATGATATTCAAATCTTTCATCAAGAAGATAGTTTCTATACTTAGTATTGAGATTGATAGACTTGTAATAGGGTGTTGAGATTAGTTTTCAATTCGTTTTGTTCTTAATGGTTTTCAAGTTGTAATCTTTAATTTTGTACTGCTGTGTTTTGTCACGAAATTGCTAAAGAAAGAAATTGTTAGGATCATATTTGCAGTTGTCTAATGTCAAAAAGTCTTATGTAATCTCAACCTAATTCTTTGGTCATCAAGCTTCAAAGATTAAGATCTCTAAGCAACAAAAAAAGGAAGGAGATCAAGCTACGATGTCATACCGAAATCATTCTAATGCACCTTCAAGCCTAGCACAAAAACCTAGATCCCATGGTTTAATTTTAGACTTCAGATCATTAAGGAGAATAAAATGGAATTACAAAACTATCCAGAAATGACTCCTAGGATTTTTATTGAAAATGTTTTCTAAATCTTAAATATGTTTTGAAAAGATAGTTTGAGTCATTTATCAGACCTTACTTGAACAACATCATTTAATACTCAAGAAGATAAGTATTTGCTTGGTTTTTGGCTTAAAAACTATAGCGATCATTCTATGCTCGCTTTTCTTTGGTTAGATTGGTCTTTGATAACTTAGGGATAAAATCGTGAAGGCTGTCGAGTTGGGCAATAAAGACTGCCCTTTGGGTTGCTTAAGGCCACTTGAGCAGTTTCTATCCTACCAAACTAGTTTGAACCAAAATCTCATTCCAATGACAACCATACTCTCACTATTCTCCCACTATGTGAATGGTCATTCACAAATTTTGGTTTACTGGGCATCCAAACTTAACCTAATTCTGAGCCTATAAATAGGAAAAAACCTTTTTAGATATAGTGTATCTCTGTTGAAAGCCAAAATTCATACTATCATACCTTAAGAAATCCTTAAACAANTATTTGCAGTTGTCTAATGCCAAAAAGTCTTATGTAATCTCAACCTAATTCTTTGGTCATCAAGCTTCAAAGATTAAGATCTCTAAGCAACAAAAAAGGGAAGGAGATCAAGCTACGATGTCATACCGAAATCATTCTAATGCACCTTCAAGCCTAGCACAAAAACCTAGATCCCATGGTTTAATTTTAGACTTCAGATCATTAAGGAGAATAAAATGGAATTACAAAACTATCCAGAAATGACTCCTAGGATTTTTATTGAAAATGTTTTCTAAATCTTAAATATGTTTTGA
>CAUOFW020004280.1:1643306-1725778 GCA_963454935.2 Ilex paraguariensis | reverse complement strand
GAAACCTAATTCCGCCCTCTATTATGGCCTTGGTATAAAATGGCATAGCATCCTCGGCCCCGAGGGTAGGAAAGTACACCACCGAGTCATAATCCTCTATGTCTACGCACGGGGGAATGCCGTACTTGACCTTAAACCTATTAATCTGCTCACCACCCTTTACTTTATACTTCCCCGACCCCGAAGAACCAGCCTGAGGATTCTCGGGAGCAGGGCGACGACGAGGCATCTCTAAGAAAGTGAGAAAGTGGAGGGTGTTTTTTCTTAAAAATCCCTGAGGAAGCTTCCCGAGGATTAGTCGCTAAGTATCAACCGGAGACACCTCCAGTCATCGGAAAACAAAAAGGGATAGGAGGAAGAAAAGAAGAAAGAAACTAGGACTCACCCGAATGCCAAACGGAGTTTTTTCTGGAAAACTTTAGGCGACTCCTTCCAGAAAGTTCAGAAGCAACGATGGGTCTGCTGGCCTTAAGACTTTAAGGAAGAATGAGCAGTCGACGATGGAAGAGGAAAGAGATCTCCGGCGAAGATTCAGGAAAAGGCTCTCTTGAGGAAGTTCGGAATGGCGAAACAAGAAAATGCAAGAGAAACCTCATTTATATAGTGGCAGTTTCATCATTGGGCGCGAAAAACGAAACGACGCATTTAATGCACACGACATCCTAAGCCGGGGAAAGCGGCTCGAGGCAATGATGAAGCATTTGTGGTTGTTGGGAAACCCTTCGTCTCCTTACGACGCGTGCCCTCGGTGTCAGAAGATCGAAGGCTGGGGGGCAATTGATGGGACTTTTCTGAAATACTCCATGATGAAGACACGTGTCCTCGGTATTTACCAAAACACTGTTGCTAAGATCAAGCACCATCGGCGCACAAGGTCCTCGCCCCCGAGGTACTCGTCATATAGGATCATGGCATTCAGTACGAGTTACAACCAACACGTAGCCTCGGTCTGATATGGTACCTCGGTCGGTATACCTCCCTCGGTTCCGAGATGAGCCTTTCCTCGGTGCCGAGAGGTACCCCGTCCTGGACGCTTCCTCTACTCCAGGATAAGCTATTGACGTACAGGTCATTAGCCTAGGCTAGTCTAGGCTATTCATCATGACCTCGTCTTACACAATTAGTGTCAGAACGTACTGGAATGCAGGGGCCACAGCCAATGGGGGATGGACGCGTGGCATATGATATCACATCGAAGACAGAGAAACCGCATGCCGTTGCTGACACGCGACTTGGGAAAGCAAACGATTAATTGCACCATTCCCTTGACGAGACTGCATTCAATGCGGTAAGGCTCGGAAATGAAAGACAATAAATGCTCCTAATACAGAGCATTTATTGCATCCTCCCCGAGAGGAGTACATTGTACCGTCGGCATCCCGATGACCCAGCATTGATTGCTCGGGACCCCGAGCAGTTAAGAAGAGAAGACATTCCTCATCAGAATCAGTGCGCACACTGCCTGTACCTAATGATCACCTACTGACTACACTGACAGCAATCATGAGCTTTTGAGGTATAAATACTCCTTGCAAAAGGCAAGACGGGTATGCAAAAAAGAACTCTTTACTACAATACACACTCAGTGTTTTCTTCTTCCTCTCTCTCTCTCTCAAAGACTGACTAGATCGTCGGAGGGGATACGTCGGAAAACACTCCAGCGCCCTTCTAACTTGTTCTTCTTTGTTCCAGGAACCTCTTTCAGCCTTACTGGATCGTTCTTCCGCTCCCCCAGGGTCTCCCGTTGCCGTTCCAGGTTACCACCGGACCTCGCAGACTATTCCAAGCAGCGTGGTTGGTCACTCAACTGGCTCACTCGAGTTCACCAAGGGAGATATCTGTTCTCGTTTTTTATATTGTGCAAGATCTTGCACGCAATGACACAAAATGTTACTATTGTTTGTTTGTGTGGTCCTCTCGTAAAAGGTGGAGTTTGATTTGTGTCATCCAGGTTTTGCAGGAGGTGGTGTGGTTGTTAGAAATGACTGGGGTAGGCTGGTTTTGGCTGCTTCATTCTTTTATGGTGAGTGCTCCAACATGGTTGCTGAGTTAAGAGCATTACTGGATGGATTAAAGCTGGTGCAGAGTTATGGGTTAATGTCGTATGATATCAAACTAGAATGTGATTCCCTGGTGCTGGTAAAGTCTGTCTTGAACAGCTTTAAGTGTGCTTGGACTCTTTTTGGATTTCTGGACCAAATTAAGGAGTTATTAATTGTTGGGAATTTCCAGGTTTCTCATATCTTCATGGAAGCTAATTGTGATGCAGATCGTTTGACTACAATGAGGAGCAGAACATTTGCTGATTTTTCTGTGGGTCTGAATGTTCCTATTGAGGTAAGGATGGTTGTTTCCCAGAATTTGTGTTGTTTGCCTGTAATAAGGAGGAAGAAGAGGACTGTTTTTTATGATTTTGGATGAGTCTTGTTGAGCTGTGTTTGGAGTAGTGGTTTATGGGTTGGTATGCTATTTTTTTAGCTGAGCTGAGCGGCGAGATTATGGCTGTTGCTGGTGCATATTTTTGCTGCTGGGTGGAAGTTTTTTTTGGCTTTTTCTTTAATCTGTTTGGTTGTGTTGTATGGGAAGACAGTTTTGTTGTCTTTCTTTTTGTTTCTTGTAAACTTTGTCTGGTTCATAAATAAAATTTTTTAATTTAAAAAAAAAAAAAAGGTTCATTATTTTTTAATGGTTTTAAACTTTCACCACACAAATGTGATTGTTGTTTGAATGCTCTAATTTCATACTTTTATTAATGTGATTTTTCTTTTATGTACCATATTTTTTTGTATATCATTGTATATATATACTGTATGTTTGTATAACTGCACTCAATAATGTTAATCATTGTGACACAAATAAATATTTTTTCATCCAAATTGATTTTTTATAAAATACTTTAATTTAAACATTTTTAAATTTGAATGTCCAAACAATATTTCATGGAAGTGTTTTTTTATTAAACACTTTTGATAAACACTTATTAAAAAAATATTTTTTGAATTTTATAAGTTATCCCAAACGCGACCTTAGTTCATAACGTGCACAATTTGGCTCATGACAACCTTAAGAGAACTCATGAATGGTATATACCAATCATTAATTTTTTTTCATTTTAATGTGGTCGCATCCCTTTGTTTTTGGTCGGAAATGTGCCTGCATTACTTTAATTCCTGGAATTTCCGCACTAGTTATTATTATTAATTTTTTAATTTGTAATGGGTCATTAATTTTACGATTGTCTGAACGAATTACTAGTAAATTAAATATAAAGAAAGCCCCAATGAATATTTGAGATAAAGAAAGAGAGATATAATACAATGTTTGTCAATAATGGAACTCTTTGACCTCAGTCGCAGGATTGGGAGAATTGTACTTCACACCCTAAAAGATTTAAAAGAATCTTATTTTGTATTCTCAAAAATTAAATTTTTTACATAATACTCTTAATGTATTAAAAATATTTTAATATGGCACTTTTGTTAGCTTTTGTTGATCATTCCGTCAATGTCAATGATTCGTTTTTGACGTAATAAACAATGAATGTTAACGGAATGGTCACATTGTAAGAGCATCTCCAACCTTTATTCTTTTTTGTACCTAAATTTAAATTTAAGTAACAATGGTCTAAAATACTTCTCCAATGTTAGATCCATACCAAATGAAGGGAAACCCATTTTTTTTTTACCTAAATTAAGGGAGATCCAAATCTTTATTGGTGAAATTTTATTATCCTTTAAAGATCCAATAATCATATTTTACCTCTTTTAAAATTGGATTTGTCCTCATTTAAATTTGAAGTTCTTTTTCTTTAAATTGGGATTTCTCCATTAGAGGAGTCTATACCAAATCAAATTTTTACCTTTTTTTTACTCAAATTTGGGTAAGAGTTTGGGTTTCCATTGGAGATGGTCTAATACTTTTAGTACATTGAGAGTATAATATGAGAAATTTAATATTTTAGGGTGTAAAATGAGAATTTTTAAATCTTTCAAAATGCAAAATATGATTCTCTATGCAAGATTTAGGGATACACAATAAACAGAATAAAATTAAATCGTTGATTTGCGCACAAATATCAGTTCAACATTTGTTGATTCTTAAGAATACTAAAAAGCAAAACCTCCTCAATATTATTAATTCACTAAAAGTTGAGGAGCTCTAAGACTTACAAAAATTTAAATAATACTGATACCATAACACCAATTAAGAAATACAAAAACGTGATCTAATTATTATTAATTACGTAATTAGGTCATTATTACATATTTTGCCAAAAAAAAAAAAGATTCAAACTAGTCACTTGACCAAAAATTACTAATCACTCAGATTAAGGCATAACTGACAAAAATCAATTCTGATTTCAAATGGTGAAACTATTCGGTTACAAACAATTACCAAAAAAGAAAAAAAAAAAAAAACTTTTTTTGAAGCCCAAAACGAAAGAATTTGCCTGAAATCTATCCTTGGTCGTCGCATTCCCTGCAAGGAATGCTATGAGTTCAATTTGTCTCTTTGTTCTGGCCGAACATGGGCATATGAAAATGAAAATAGCTCCAAAAAAAATAAAATTAACCCGTTTGATCAACCCAACCACCCCTAAGTCAATCCCAACGATTCAGCTATTGTAATGCGATCCGATCTACATCAAATACTATGTACTAAACCTGTAACTACACGGACATTGCTATACATATTTTTCTTCTCCTGTGTGAGCTAGTCATTGAAACAGTTTTCGAAATGTCTAGTTATTGCAAATCAACAAAAGATAGATTATTTTGCAGGATAAGTCTACAAAAAAAACTTTGGCACGTACTATACCACTATTTACATGATTTGTGATTTTTTTTTTTTAACAAAATTTGAGGATTATTTACATATTTTAAGGGGTCATTTACAACTTTTGAGAATTATTTACAATTTTTGATGTTATTTGAGATCAATCTTTGGATTGATCACAAATAATCTCAAAAGTTATAAATAACCGTCCAAAATTTGTAATTTGAATAATAAAAGTTGTAATATGATCTCAAAGTTGTAAATTTTTTTTATTATAAAAAAACCAAAAAATAAGTATTTAAGCTCCCAAAACTTATAAATTTTGGTGGTATAGGACTACTTTTTTTTTTCAATTTTGTGTCTTAACCTTCTCCTATTTAGCAAAGCACATTTTCAAACAATTTCAACTCCTAGAAAGAAAAGTTAGGATTCAAGAATATCTTTGTACTTGTCTCCTGGCAAAAAGAGCTTCTCTCTCTCTCTCTCTCCACACATTGTCTTAACCGTAATACAATAATTGACATTCTTTTGTGTACATCGTAGTCATTACATTGCTTGTCTGCTAATTAAAGGCATATATAATTGTTTGGGCCAAAATATAAAAGCCTAATACTATTAAATTCAAATAAAACTCAAAAAATTACAATCTAAATATATATTATCCCTTAAATAAGTGAGTCCTATCAATTTTTTCAGTGACGCCTATTTATTCCACACTCATCTAAGGGATGATATACATTTAGATTTTAACTTTTGAGTTTCATTTGAATTATGTACCATTTTCTAATATAAAATATTAAGAATATTCAATGTATTGATACCTAACATTCCCAAATTTTTTCTGTGGAAGTGCCACATGGCATAATTTAAAGAAAGACAAGAGATAATTAGTTGCAGCCACATTTTTTTTTTTTGATCCAAAGTTGCAGCCACATTTGAAAAAAAAGCAGTGCTATAAAACCAAAATGAAACCCAAAAAATTATAACCTAAATGCATATCATCTCTTGGATGAGTGAGTATCATCAATTTTTTCAATGGGACTCATTCATCCCATAATCATCCAACAGATGATATGTATTTGAGTTTTAACTTTTGGATTTTATTTGAATTATATAGCATTTTCCTTCAAAAAAATAAAATAACTAACTAAAAATTACTATTAAGTAACCGTCGATGGAAACAAAATTATCGAAAAAAATAACTATAAAAATTCATTCAATAAAGAAGATTCCCCCAAAAAAAAAGATGGACAAGCTTCCCCCAAAAAAAATGATGGACATGTTCAAACTTCCAAAAGGCCCACGATTAGGGCAAAATTAGGAATAGATTTAGGCTAGTTTAGAAAACAGTTAGTGTTGTAATCACGACTGTTTTATTCAGTCTATTGTAATCGAAGTCTTTTCGATTGGATTAATAAAAAAAATTCTCTTTTGTTTTAATTTTACCTAAGGGTATTCAAATTTCTGATTACTTGCAAATTTTGATTTTATCCTATCCTACTCGACCTTACTGATCGGTAACCTGAAAGAATCGAGTAGANTTTTACCTAAGGGTATTCAAATTTCTGATTACTTGCAAATTTTGATTTTATCCTATCCTACTCGACCTTACTGATCCGTAACCTGAAAGAATCGAGTAGACCAATGAAAAATATTTGGTATTCCATAAAAAATCGGGTAGGAATGCGAAATACCTACAAAATTTTTGTATTTCTACCCTACCCTACCTGCATATGTTAACACACACCTATATATATAGTGTGTTAATCACTAAAAATTAAAATCCAAAAATTTAGAAACCCTAATGTTTTATTGATGTTTATGACTTTCTTATATATGATATATTGATGTTTATGGTTTTCTTGTTGTGTTATATTGTAATTGTTTATGTATTATCAAATTTATTGTGTTTTCTTTATTGTTATTGGTTTATTATGTTAGTTAATTGGTGCAAGTTACTTAATTAAATTATTAAAATGATTCAAAAATTAATAACTAAAAAATATATGTTCCCCCGATTTTCTAACCGACTTCCTACCCGATTGTTTTGGACAGAATTCGATTATGAATAGTACACTTGATCGGGTAGGTAGACCAAAAAAAAATTCTTTCACAAAGTATTGGATAGAAAAATGGAATACCATTGATGATGCATGAATAAAGAATTTTTATTAAGTATGAGCTCGGGAAGCTAGGTCAGATAATGAGCTCAGAGCTCTGAAGCCCAAGTCCCAAGCTCCTCTCCGATGAAAGATCAAAAGAGTCAAGGAGAGAACAGCTAGTCAACAAGAGGCGTCCACAGAACAGCAAAGGAGCAGTGATCAAGGCGTGAAACTCTTAACCACCCAAGATTTCCTCCTAAAATCAAAGAAAATCTCGTGGTTAAAAAGCAAGGATTTCGCTGAAGATCCCTTAGAGATACAAATCGTGCTATAAATACTGTACATTGCCTCTTTGAGAGGCAAGAGAAAAACTTGATATCATAGAAGAAACTCNGATCAAGGCGTGAAACTCTTAACCACCCAAGATTTCCTCCTAAAATCAAAGAAAATCCCGTGGTTAAAAAGCAAGGATTTCGCTGAAGATCCCTTAGAGATACAAATCGTGCTATAAATACTGTACATTGCCTCCTTGAGAGGCAAGAGAAAAACTTGATATCATAGAAGAAACTCTGTAGGACAAATCCTCCATGAATAAAGATAAAATGAGCAAGAGCCTCAATTAAAAAGTAGACTAGCCGAACTCTCGAGCTGGTGAACCACAATATTTTTATTGTGCAAATCACCCTAATTTNTTGATATCATAGAAGAAACTTTGTAGGACAAATCCTCCATGAATAAAGATAAAATGAGCAAGAGCCTCAATTAAAAAGTAGACTAGCCGAATTCTCGAGCTGGTGAACCACAATATTTTTATTGTGCAAATCACCCTAATTCCCTAGTGATCCTAAACATGACCCTCACGAGCCTTGTAGCTTAGATCCAAGTTGCCAAGCATAATCCAATCCCTCTGCTCATCCACACCAATTTACACCATCAGTTTGGCGCCTTCTGTGGGAACGCTTGTTCTCGTTACAAGTGCACTGAACCTTCAATAACTGATGGTCTCGACCCAAAATATAAGCAGAAGCCAAGTGAATCCCCCCCGGATACAGCACCAACAAGAGAATACTGGCAGATAACATGAAGATCCACAAGATTTCTTCCCCACCACCGATGTTAATCCTTCTATGGTGGATCCTCCCACGAACAACGAGCTGGAAGTCCTCCTCCTAGTCAATCAACGTCTGCTAAAGTAGAATGAAAAACTCCTGAAGCTTTTACAGTGACCACAGGAGAAGGAACCAGCCCAAGGAGGACAGAATGATCCTCCTCATAGGGAACAAAGACCTCTCAACCCGTTTNAACCACCCAAGATTTCCTCCTAAAATCAAAGAAAATCTCGTGGTTAAAAAGCAAGGATTTCGCTGAAGATCCCTTAGAGATACAAATCGTGCTATAAATACTGTACATTGCCTCTTTGAGAGGCAAGAGAAAAACTTGATATCATAGAAGAAACTTTGTAGGACAAATCCTCCATGAATAAAGATAAAATGAGCAAGAGCCTCAATTAAAAAGTAGACTAGCCGAATTCTCGAGCTGGTGAACCACAATATTTTTATTGTGCAAATCACCCTAATTCCCTAGTGATCCTAAACATGACCCTCACGAGCCTTGTAGCTTAGATCCAAGTTGCCAAGCATAATCCAATCCCTCTGCTCATCCACACCAATTTACACCATCAGTTTGGCGCCTTCTGTGGGAACGCTTGTTCTCGTTACAAGTGCACTGAACCTTCAATAACTGATGGTCTCGACCCGAAATATAAGCAGAAGCCAAGTGAATCCCCCCCGGATACAGCACCAACAAGAGAATACTAGCAGATAACACGAAGATCCACAAGATTTCTTCCCCACCACCGATGTTAATCCTTCTATGGTGGATCCTCCCACGAACAACGAGCGGGAAGTCCTCCTCCTAGTCAATCAATGTCTGCTAAAGTAGAATGAAAAACTCCTGAAGCTTTTACAGTGACCACAGGAGAAGCAACCAGCCCAAGGAGGACAGAATGATCCTCCTCATAGGGAACAAAGACCTCTCAACCCGTTCAGGAAAGCCGACGAAGGAGGATAAAATAGCCAGGCTCCCCAATCTCCTCTGAGGAATGGAGACAATGAAGAGGTGCAAAACCGAAGTAATGAGATTGAAAAGAACAATCTTCGCCCAGTCCAGCAGGAGCGAAAAGACCAATATTGGGAGCAGCGCTTCAAAGATATTCAACAAGAGCTCAGCAACATGAAGGAGGCCATGCGGAGTAAAATCCCAGTAACCATGGACGCCTTGGTGTAGCAAACCGAGTCCCCGTTCACTCTTGGGGTATTGCATTTCCCCTTCTTGCCGAAATTCAGAATGTCACAGGTAGAAGCTTTTGATGGAACAAGAGACCCTATGGACCACCTGACTACCTACAAAAATCATATGGAGTTGCATGGATATCAAGATCATGTTCGTTGTCGCGCCTTTGCTATAACCTTGAAAGGATCATCCTTAGCATGGTTTAACCGGCTTCCCCCGGCCTCGATCTCCTCGATTAAAGAGCTCTTGATATCCTTTGTATCTCATTTCATTGGAGCTCGGACATACAGGAAGCCAAGCTACCATTTGCTAAATGTGAAGCAGGGACATCAAGAAAACTTAAGGTCTTATGTTCAAAGGTTTAATTTGGAATCTCTAAAGGTAGATGTCCCAGAAGAGAAATTTGCAATTACTACTTTCATAGCAGGATTGGGAGCACTGTTAAAGGACTTGATGTTCTCCATATCTGAAAATCCTCAAGCAAGTATGGCCGAGGTGTTGGCCAAAGTAGAGAAGTATATAAACCGTGAAGAAGCTCTTCTCTCAAAGGTAGGGAGCTCTTTTTCGCAGAAAGGAAAAGAAAAGAGATCAAAGCCCTAAAAAGGAAAGAGAAAGAAACAAGTCTCCAAGAACAGACAGATTTCCTAGGAGAGATAGAGAACGTTCCCCAAAAAGGAGAGGAAATACCAGGGATTGCTTGGGTCCCCCACAGCCTAAGTTGCAGCTGAGGTATGCACCTCAGTAGTAAACTCCACTCACTGCCACAGTATCCCAGATTCTGTATGAGGTGCATAACGAAAAGTTCTTAAGATGGCCTTCTCGAATGAAGGCAGATCCAGCAAAGAGGGATCCTGCAAAATACTGTGAGTATCATAGAGACCATGGTCACCATATTGATGACTGCATTCAGCTGAAGAAGGAGATTGAGTTCTTGATCCAAAAGGGACAATTACGTCGCTTTATTGGCTATGATAATCAGAAGAGAGCTCAACCGTCCCCAGTACCTCAGCAGCAAGCCCCTGTGCAGCATTAGTAACCCCTAGGAGAAATCAGAGTAATATCAGGAGGATTTACAGGAGGAAAGGAATCCAACTCAGCTAGGAAAGCTCACTTGCGAAGAATCAGAGCTGATAAAGCTTGGAAGTGCATACAGTATCCAAGACTCCACATCTAGACATACCTATCACTTTCTCAAATTCAGATCTAGAAGGCTGCCAGCATCCCCATGATGATCCCTTAGTAGTAAGAGCGGTTGTTACCAATAGAACTGTTCATCGAGTACTGATTGACAACGGGAGCTCTATGGACATCATCTTTGCGCCCGCGTTTGATAAGATGGAGATAGGCAGAGAGAAGCTCGAGCCAGTAACTACTCACCTGTTGGGATTCTGAGAAGAAAAGGGTATTGCCACTGGGGTCGATACAGCTCGTGCTCACAATTGGGGACCGTCCCTGTTAAACCTCCACTTTTGTAAAATTTTTGCTAGTTGATGCTCCTTCGACGTATAACATGTTACTTGGGAGACCTTCTCTCAACACAATGAGGGCTATACCCTCATCTTACCACTTGGTTATGAAGTTTCCTATGGAGAATGGGGTTGGTACGGTCCGAGGAGACCAATGTGTGGCATAGGAATGCTACATGGCATCTGTCAAAAGGAAGGAGATAAAAAATATTCAATTGGACGAGCTCGACATGAGGGACGAACTGGACACCAGACCAACACCGTCGAAAGAGCTGGAACCAATCCAACTTGACAAAGAACCAAAACATCTTGTCTACGTAGGAGCTAAGTTGAGTAGAGAAGTTAAAGACCTCCTCATCCAATTCTTGAAGGAGAATTTAAGAGTGTTTTCCTAGAAGCAAGAAGATATGATGGGAATCGACTCTTCAGTCATCTTACACAAGCTCAGTGTGAACCCAACAAGCAAACCCGTTAAACAGAAGAGAAGAAGTTTCGCCCCCGAGCATCAGAAGGCCATCAATGAAGAAGTAAGCAAGCTTCTGCATGCCAAAGCTATTAGAGAAGTAGATTATCCCACCTAATTAGCTAACGTGGTCCTTGTCAAGAAGACCAACGATAAATGATGTCTTTGCATCGACTTTACTGACCTCAACCTTGCTTCCCTAAAGGACATCTTCTTTTTACCTCNAGACCAACGATAAATGACGTCTTTGCATCGACTTTACTGACCTCAACCTTGCTTCCCTAAAGGACAACTTCTTTTTACCTAGGATAGACTTGATCGTAGATGCCATCGCAGGTCACGAGCTCATAAGCTTCATAGATGCCTTCTCTGGTTACAATCAGATCCGAATGGATCCCAGCGACCAAGAGAAGACCTCCTTTGTGATGGAGCAAAGAACGTACTGCTATCAAGTAATGCCTTTTAAACTAAAGAACGCAGGAGCCACTTACCAACGCTTAGTAAATCGAATGTTTTAGAAACATATTGGGACGACAATGGAAGTATAGCAAAGTCATTTCAGGTTCTTAAGAAATTCAAAATGAGGCTCAACCTTGCCAAATGTGCNGTAAATCGAATGTTTCAGAAACATATTGGGACGACAATGGAAGTATAGCAAAGTCATTTCAGGTTCTTAAGAAATTCAAAATAAGGCTCAACCTTTGCCAAATGTGTTTTCGGAGTATTTACGGGAAAATTCCTCGGTTTCATAGTCAATAGCAGGGGAATTGAGGCTAATCCAGTCAAAGTTAAAGTAGTAATAGATATGAAGCCACCCTCTAACACTAGAGAGGTTCAGCATTTGACAGGAAGAATAGCAGCACTAAGCCGTTTTGTGTCCAGATCAAGTGACAAATGCCAACCATTTTTTCAAGTCTTAAAGAAGGTATTTCAATAGGATACCCGATGTGAGGAAGCATTCAGAGCCTTGAAGGACTATCTGAGTACTCCCCTAGTTCTAGTTAGCCCCTTGGAAAGGGAAGTGCTTACGCTTTACTTAGCTATTTCAGACTTGTCAACCAGTGCAACACTAGTAAGGGAGCGAGACAGAGCTCAACAACCAGTTTACTACTGTAGCAAAGTTCTGAGGGGGGTTGAAGAGAGATACCCAAAGATGGAAAAGCTTGTCTTGGTTTTAGTCACGACTGCTAGAAGGCTCAGACCATACTTCCAAGCTCATACTATCGAGGTTCCAACAGACCAACCGATAAAGCAAGTGCTACACAAGCCAGAGTCCTCGGGAAGGTTGGTTAAGTGGGCTATCGAGCTTAGTCAGTTTGATATCAGATATAAACCAAGAACAGCCATCAAGGGGCAGGTCCTAGCGGATTTTATAGCAAAATTTACAGCAAATCAACCCATGGAAGTAGTACAACTAATTCCTGACCTCCCTACATGGAGGCTTTTAGTAGATGGGGCTACCAACACACAAGGCAGCAGTGCTGGCTTAATCCTGACCTCCCCCGATGAGATAGACGTTGAATACGCTCTTAGGTTTGGGTTTGAAGCCTCAAATAATGAAGCAGAGTACGAGGCCGTTATAGCAGGGCTCAGCCTTGCACACTCGATGGAAGCAGAACAGCTTGAGGTCTATAGTGACTCGCAGCTTGTGATAAAGTAGATAGAGGGATCTTATGAAGCCAAAGACAAAAAAATGATTCTTTATCTTAGAAGGGTGCAGTAGCTAACCAAGAAGTTTGTGCAAGTTAAATTCAAACACGTCCCTAGGTTAGAAAATTCACAAGTAGACACACTAGCGAGGTTAGCAACCGCTTCTCAAGAGAACTTGGATAGGTTGATTCCAATGGAGCATTTAGCAGAACCTTCAGTAGGAATTTAGGGAGAGGTGCTCCCAATCTTGAATTTAACAAGCTGGATGGACCCCATCCGAGACTACCTACAGAATGGAACCCTTCTAGCAGACCCTAAGGAGGCAGCAAAATTAAAGGTGAGGTCCGCCAAATTCTCCATCCTATAGGACAATCTCTATAAGCGAGGTTTTTCTACGCCTCTCCTCAAGTGTGTGGGGGACGAGGATGCAAATTATATACTTAGAGAAGTTCATGAGGGAGTATGTCGTAATCATATTGGAGCATGGGCTTTGGTAGGAAAAATTTTAAGGCAAGGATACTACTGACCCACCATACTCAAAGGTGCAACAGAAGTGGTTAAGAAGTGTAGGGTCTACCAACTACATGCCAATATCCCCCATTTTTCACCAGAGCTCTTAACAACGGTAGTAAGCCCCTGGCCATTCTAGAAGTGGGGATTAGATATTCTAGGGCCCCTCCCTGTGAGCGTGGGGCAATGCAAGTTTACCATTGTTGGAGTGGATTACGTCACAAATGGGCAGAAGTAGAGCCCTTGGCAACAATTACAAAGTAGAAAGTGCAAAATTTCACCTGGAAGTCCATAGTCTACAGGTTCAGAATTCCTAGAGCAATCGTCTCAGATAATGGAAGACAGTTTGATAATCCAAAATTTAAAAGGTTTTGTGCTGAGCTTGGGATAAAAAACTACTTTTCGGCTCCCGCCCATCCTCAATCCAATGGGCAAGCGGAAGTCACCATTCGAACCATAAAGGCAGCCTTGAAGACTAAGCTAGAGGCCCTGAAAGGGAAGTGGGTGGAACAGCTCCCCCGAGGTATTATGGGCTTATAGAACTATAGCCCGGACAGCCACATAAGAAACATCGTTTGTGTTGGCTTTCGGAACCGAAGCTGTGGCCCCTATTGAAATTGGGCCCCCATCTCCCAGGGTCGAGTTTGTAGAACCAGAGCATAATGATGAGTCGTTTCTGCTTAATCTTAATCTTTTGGATGAAAGAAGGGATAGAGCTCAGAAGTGCATAGAGAGCTACCAAAGAAAACAGTTAGGTACTTTAACAGAAAAGTAAGGCACAAAAGTTTCAGGGCAATGGATTCAGTGCTCAGAAAACTGCTACTTGCAAGAAAAGACCCCTTTCATGGAAAACTGGGTCCTGATTGGGAAGGCCCTTACACTATATCAAGGGTAGTCAGACCTGAAAACTATGAGTTGCAAACTGAGGAGGAAAACATTTTACCTCATTCGTGGAATGCAGAGCACCTTAAAAAATTTTGTTTGTAAGTTCCTCTTGTAATAAGGATTTTTTCCAATAAAACAACAAGTTTTTGGTTCATCCTCGTGTAAATCTTTGGATTAGCTAAAAAGCTAAATATGAGTTTTACAACTCATAAAATAAAAGATGAGTTTTTCAGCTCATAAATTAAAGATGATCTCTTCAGCTCATAAAATAAAAGATGAGCTCTTTAGCTCATGAATAAAGATGAGCTCTTCAGCTCATGAAATAAAAGATGAGTTTTTCAGCTCATAAAACAAAAGATGAGTTTTTCAGCTCATAAACTAAAGATGAACTCTTTAGCTCATAAATAAAAGATGAGCTCTTTAACTCATAAATAAAAGATGAGCTCTTCAGCTCATAAAACAAAAGATGAGCTTTTTAGCCCATAAACTAAAGATGAGCTCTTTAACCCATAAATAAAAGATGAGCTCTTCAGCTTATAAAATAAAAGATGAGCTCTTTAGCTCATAAATAAAAGATGAACTCTTCAGCTTATAAGCGAAAGATGAGCTTTACTACTCATAAGAGTTAGATAGGATCTTCAGATCACAATCATGTAACAAGATTTAAACCAAAATCATAATCATAGCAATCAACAGGAGAAAGCTTAACAATCAAGCAAAGCTAAGGTTCGAAAAATCTGTAGAAATACAAAGGAAGAAGCCAAAGAAATACAAGGAAAGTTCTTAATCGCCTTAAAGGCATTTTTTGAGCTCAACCGCCTTCTCCCTTAAACGGACATTCTCTTCCTTTAGCTCATCTTTCTCCTTCTCCGCCTCCGAAAGAAGATTCATAAGTTTTTGCCCAACTGAAGAGAAAATGACAGTTCCCAGTGAAGGTGAGGAAGAAAAAGAGCCACCTAGAGAACTGATCCTCTTACGCTTCCTGGCAGAGGTACTAGCATCTTCGCCCTCATCAAACTCCGAAGGAGAAGGATTAGAATCTGTACAAGAAAGGAAATCCATGGCAGCTCTCGCAGCACTGAACATAAATAGGTTGTCTGATATCATTAGCTCAAGAAAGGACATGGGCTCAGCGTTGACTATCTGTTTGACTCTCATCTCCTCCACCAGGTCCAGGTCAGGGGCACCTGCAAAGCAAAACAAATTTTTTTGATGAGGAGACGTCATCATAGAGCCCAGCTAGTGAAGGCAATCAAGATGCTAACCTGTGTAAGAATAGCTCCTCCATGACCAAGGAACCATGCACTCTCTATAGCGCAGTTCAATGGACCTCCAAGAGTCCCTAGAAACAAAAAAGAAACACTGAGACCATCCCTCGAGAGGAGAAGGAAAGTCAAGCACTAGACGCCGCAGTTTAAAGTGTCTCCATCAAAAGCAGATGAAGCTTGGAACCTCATCCTCTTCAAGGTCAAAAAAGTAGAGGAACTCAGCTACAGTGGGAAACCTATCATTGCCCCGTAAGTGCCAGAAGAGAAAAAAGTTGATCATGGTAGCCCAACCCTTGGGAGAAAGGCGAGAAGGACAAAAGCCGCAATAAGCCAAGATGAACCCAACAGAAGGATGAATGGGAAGACACAGGCCCATCTCCAAAGCTCCCTTAAAGAAGTAAGTCTCCTCTGGAGGAAGATAATTGCAGGACTCGTCAAAAGATGGAGCCCGTAGAGGCAACTCCAAGTCAAGGGAAAACCTCCTCTTTACCCCCTCCAAATTCGAAGTTGATATGGTAGAAGGAACTAAATAATGAGAATTTCATTCCCATTCAATCCCAAAGGAGCTCTTTTCCTTGAACAAATGCAAAACAGGGGCAGCCACAAAACCCTAAAAGAAGAAGAAGAAGAAGAAGAAGAAAAGAAGCACAGAACCTTTGGGATTAAAGAAAAGACTCCAGGAGTGGAAGAAAGTTCAAAGAATTATAGCAAACCTGTAAAAACATCAAGTTTTTAATGGAATCAAGAAATGCACGAAAGCCTAAGTTGGCGGACTTCTGGGTTCCAAATTAAGGAGACAGTTACTCTTTTGAAAAGTAGTTAGGCATGAAAAACAAGGCGGGTTAACTCTCAACTCTGATACCACCCATATCAGATAAACCTCCGAGATTGATTAACACAACCTTATATTGGCTTGAGCCTCGAGCTCAGCAGATACCACAGGGAATCTTAGCTGGGCATATTGTCAGTTTGCCAACTACTCAGAACTCCCTTGTTTCAAGAAAATCTGAGAGACACCTCAAAGCAAGGGAGGGAATAGAGGAGTAGCAATAAGATGAATATTTACATCAATAGCTCAAGAAAGGAAAAGGGGCTCCAGCTCTCAGCTCGGAAAGGCCTCCTGCTTTCAATTGGTCCAAATTAACACAAACCGAGGCCAGCTTGGACACAAACATGTTGGTCCCAGCTAAGGTAGGACTTAGCCACACAGCCTTTGCCCTTGGAGGTTAGACTTGTTAAAGACTTCAACAAACTCCCTGATATCCCAACAGCTCCTCAGTTTTGAGAAAGCTCTCGCCAAGTCTAATTTTACAAGAACTAAGTCTTATTTGCATGAGATCTCAACACTTCAATTAATCTCCCAACTTCTCTAAGTTGAACGATTTTGCTTTAAGGAGAACTGAGTACTCCTCAAAGCAAAGGGGGGCAAGGGGAATATAATAACAAGCGCAACAACTCGAAAGCAATTACAATAATTGTGCAGAAAAGCTGTGAGTCAGATGTGCATTTCAAAACAGAAGGAGTTACATTTCAAAGTTGCTACATTTCAAAGATTGCACTTCAAAGATGTGAGTTAAAATGAGCTCAGAGTTACAAAAAAAATTTTACATTTCAAAGTCCTAAAGTTTCTGAAGAAAGAGTAGGTGAAGGGTTCTACAGTCCAATAGCTTAGGCCTCAGCAATAGGAGATGGAGAAGAACTCGCCAGCTCAGTAGCCGATGTTCCTGGTAGCTCGGTAGGCGAAGTATCTGGTAAGTCAGCAGTTATAAGCCCTGAGGTAGGCAGGAAAGGAGTAACCTCAGAAACCTGCGAAGTAGGGACCTCTATCCCAGTTGATGGCGAATTCAAGGTTAAAGCTTTTGTTATAAGATAAGCAGAAAAAGGAAGCCCTACAGCAATAGGGGCATCTGAAGGAGTCGAGCGTTGCCTTCACCCTCCGTGTGGACCATCTCTATCTCTTCCTCAATAGGGACATCAAAATTGAAGTTCAGATTAGGATAAGTCTCCTCAGCCTTGTCTTGAAAAGGAAGCCACCCAGAAGCCCACTTGGTAGTGACGTCATCCCTCAGCTTAGTAATAGCCTCGTCTTTCTCGGTTGTGGCAGCTTTTAGCTCTTCAAGCTCACTGCAGAGGGTACCATTCGCCTCGGACAGGATGACATACTCCTTTCTCAAGCTCTCAAGGGAGCTCTGGGCAGCAAAAGCTTCCTAGCTAGCACTGACCCAGGCATCGATTTTAAGTTTCAGCTCCTCCCTGGCCATTCTTAACTCATCCTGGGCTTTCTTTTCTCCTTCCTCAGCCTTATCCTTTGCAACTTGTAAGCCCTTGAAGGTCCTGCACCTGAGTTTGGAGGTCATCATTGTCAAAGGACAACTCGACAACCTTAATCTCATATGCCTTCATAGCTTTAATAGAGTTCTCCGAAGATCGGACCCTACTCATCAAGCTCTTCACATGGATAGCTGACTGAGGACAGAAAGAAAAGCAATAGAAGGTTAGCATGAAGTTACAGCATAAGAATTAATGAGAGCACAAAAGTACAAGGTCTTACAGCAACTACTCCTTGAAGAGCTGAGCTTATAGATGCCTCAAGAGACATGGAAGAGGCCCTTAGAATGTCAAAATCAGGGAGAATAGAAGAAATGACCCCAGCAGCAAGTTCAACATTGTCAAAAAAGGAACCTTCATTTTTCTCTACTTTAGGATGCTCTTATTTCTCAAATTTGAAGCTCCCAAAAAGGGGCAGGGGAGATTTCTCATGATACCTTGGAGAATTGAGAGAGGTCAAAACACGGGTAGTCGTTTCCAAGGCCCTTTCGACCTCAGAAAAGGAAGGGAAGGTCTGACCTCCCTCAAGAACATCTAAAGAGACAAGCAAGGCACCTCAGGAGGAAGGATAATCTATAACTGGAAAGGAAGAGGAAGACTGAACAGCTGTAGGATGAGTTGGAGTAGGAGGAGCCATAGGCGTGCTCGACTTCGGTACTTTGGGGGGGAGTGGACCCGCTGCCAAGACCAAGCTCAACCTTATGCTTGTTACCACTCTTGGTCTTCCTTAATTGGGAAACTTTGGCTTGGAGCTCTGCTAAAGTGGGATCCATCGAGGAAGAACTTGGAAGACTTAAGGTGAGCTAAAAATTAAAAAAAAAAAAAAAAGAGAAGAGAAAGAAGAAAAAGGAGAACCAAAAATGAGGGAATTGATGGAGAAAGCACCACCTGCTACTTCCTCAGCCCTAATAATGGAGATTGGGATCGGGGCCTCTATCGTAACTTCTGGAAGGCTGAACCCCTGCTCAACCAGAACCCAAGGCTTGATGAGCTCAGAATATTTTTCTGAGTCACACTTCTCCAATTTCAGCAGCACCCGCTTGTCCTCAGCACTGAGCTCAAGTCGAACACCTGAGAAACGATGTAAAGTAGAGCAAAATCAGTAAGGGTCACCATCTGACCTAAGTCAGCTTGAGCAAGGACTTACCCAGGTTATCAGGGGCAGACCAGGCTCTAAGGATTGGAAGAGTATCTATCTTATCTGCCGAATTGTATTCCCATTGTACACCCCCCACGTAGAAGAAAAGTTTCTTCCAGCCCTTGTGGGAGCTCGGGAGCTCGGGAGCTCGGAGATAATCTGTTTGGCCTTTGTTCGTTTGGAGATACACAAAAAACACTCAGAGGAAGTGTGCTTAACATTGAAAAGTTTCATGAGTAAGGAAACGCTGGGAACCCCAAGCTTGTGATTCTTAAAGAAAATGAGGAGACCCACTAGGACACCCTAAAAATTAGGAAAGAGCTGGCCAGGGCAAACGTTGAAATGTTATAGAACACTCTTGATGAAAGGGTGTAAAGGAAGCGCAGACCGTTCTCAAAGGCAGCCACAAAGAAGCAAATCTTTTTATAAACCTGGGAAACATATGAGATGAATTTGTCTCGACACCAGCACTGGACTCTAGGAGGAAAACAAAAGTGAGCACTAAGAACCTTCATAAGAATAGGGGTGACCTCACTTGGGCCCACGAGCTCTGCATTTTTGAAAGCAGCCTCAATGCCTTCGGTAGAGACCCCCACGCCACTCACCTTGCTTTTACCTTTGTTAGGATTTGTGGGCACTGGCGAGGACGTTAAGGGAGGTTCCTTAGTATGTGCCTCAGCGTCGATAGAATCAACGCCTAGGAAAATGTCATTTTCCTCACCCACATCGCCTAAATTGATGTCTTCCTTAGTAGACCTCTTCCCCAAGAGGGAGACCGAGGATGGAGTAGCTCCAGAAGAAGCAGACATATTTGGGCAAGAAAAAAGGAGTTTAAAGGTACGATAAAGGGGAGGAATCTTTGCAGAACACTCTATAAGAGTCTAGGGGGCAACACAGCAACTGCCAATAAGGAAAATCCTAGCAGTTGAATAAGGATCTAAGAAGAGGGGGATACAAGACAGAGATCAACCTCGGTTCCTAAAATAACAGAATCAAAAAGTTCAAAAATGCAGAAACCACCTCAGGCTTGAGGGATTTAGAATGAGGAGATGAATTAAGGACAAGAAGCGTACCTAAGTGAAGATGAATAGTGGGCCAAAGCTCGAATTAAAGGCGAGGAGCGAACTTCATTGAAGCCACGAGCTGATTCAAGGGAAATCGATTTTCTGTGAAACCCTAAGAACGACGGCAAATTGGGGAAGATGAAATCGCAAGAAAATGAAGAAGAAGAGCTAGAATTTGAAAAGTAAGAAGGGAATCGTTGATCCAGGGACATTTAAAGTTAATGGTGCAAGAGGTTTCAAAGTGGGCAACGCACACAAGAAACGAGGTAAAAAATGATTACTAGTAACCGTCAAAAATTTTTCCGTACGAACATCCAGGTCACTGAACGTAGGTCCACTCTGCTTCGGTTTAAGTTCAGCCCTTGTTCAAGTTTGCTTGAACCAAGAGCTGGGGGGCAACTGATGATGCATGAATAAAGAATTTTTATTAAGTATGAGCTCGGGAAGCTAGGTCGGATAATGAGCTCAAAGCTCTAAAGTCCAAGTCCTAAGCTCCTCTTCGATGAAAGATCAAAAGAGTCAAGGAAAGAATAGCTAGTCAACAAGAGGCATCCACAAAACAGCAAAGGGGCAGTGATCAAGGCGTGAAACTCTTAACCACCCAAGATTTCCTCCTAAAATCAAGGAAAATCCCATGGTTAAAGAGCAAGGATTTCACTGAAGATCCCTTAGAGATACACATCGTGCTATAAATACTGTACAATGCCTCCTTGAGAGGCAAGAGAAAAACTTGATATCATAGAAGAAACTCTGTAGGACAAATCCTCCATGAATAAAGATAAAAGGAACAAGAGCCTCCATTAAAGAGTGGACTAGCCGAGCTCCCGAGATAGTGAACCACTATATTTTTATTGTGCAAATCATCCCAATCCCCTAGTGATCCTAAACACGACCCTCACGAGCCTTGTAGCTCAGATCCAAGTTGCCAAGCATAATCCAATCCTTCTTCTCATCCACACCAATTTACACCATCAACCATAATTCCTACCCGTGTGATAGGGTGAACACCCCAAATTTTACCTTTGCATAGTAAGAATCCCCATCATTTGAACTCATTCCAAACAATTGCCTGAAAAATATTTGTCGATTGGGAGATTTTTGTCGATTCTAATAGATTTTAGAGCAACAATCTTTTGGCACGTCCAATGGGAAAACATAATTAACTTAGATCAAAATGGTGCGAACAAAAAAGTAAGATGATATTGTACTTGGCATGGAACAAAATGAATATGTGGAAATGACTCCAAATAGTGGCAATCATGAACCAAATTCATGTGCCAATCAAGTGGAGTCTGGGAATCCAGAAAAGGGTCATTCTAATGGTCAGCATAATGTGCAGATGGAAGAATGTGTGCAAAACCAGAAACAAGTATTCTATAATCCTATTTTGGTATAAAACAAAGCTTAGTTAATATCATGCACTAGTTAATGAGTGGCCAAACACCAATGTCAGGGTCAATTAATTAGAAATCAATCATCGTTATTAGAAATCAAATAGTGGAAGAAGGAAACACCAACCCTATGGTGTTCCCTATGGAAAACCAAAGTTTACCACCAACAATACCCAACGTAAGACTAGACCCACCACACTAAAACCACTTTAATATGATTTTCGATGGGGAAGTTGACAAAATATTTCCTCATTTCTACCTAAGTAAAAACCCAAGGGGTAGAAATGGGGCAAGAATGGCCCCTGAATTCCCTAGAAGGGGGCACGAGAAGCAAGTCATGCCTTCAATTGAACCATTAGAAGAATTTAACCCAAGGCCAAGGGACAACCTCTTGAATAGTTTGAAAATTTTGAAGGCCAAAATAATATGGCTTTTAATAGAAACCAATTGGTGGAAATGATACAGAATTTGTATGGTCCTTGCCTTAGAAAAACTGAAAGGCATGTGTTTAGGAAGTCATATCCACCATGCATTGATTTTGAGGAATTCCCAATGGTTATACGATCCCAAAATTTCAACTTTACTCTGGTGGAGAAAATCAATCGACCATAGAACACATAGGCAGATTCACTTTCTAGTGTGGGAAACTTCAAAATAATAGGAACTTAAAAATGAAATTATCCCACAATCTTTGACTAAAATATCCTTAATTTTCTTGGTTCATAAACTTGCATGCGAATTCGATTCAGACTTGGTAAGAAATGAAATAGTAATTTCATACTTAATTCTTTAAAAATGAACCAGATGTCACAATGGAATATCTGTTCAGATTAATGCATAAATCAAATGAATCTGCAGAACAATATATTGCCAGATTCAAAAAAGACAAAAATAATTGCCATGTTTACTTGACTAAAATTGAATTTGTTAAATTAGCCCAAAATGGTTTAGAATTTGAATTAAAAAAGAAATTCAAAGAAATAGAGTTCAAAGATATCTTTGAACTTTCAACTGGGGCTTCTAGATATGAGATGTCGTTTAGAGAAGAGCAATAAAGGAAAAATAGTTCACTTGGAACCTATTACCAAGATATCAATATGGAAGTTGAAATCGAAGTGGCAGAGGTCAAAGGAAAACCACCAATTTTGTGTGAGGCCTTGAAAAAGATTGAAGATCCTATAAACATATCATCTAGGCATCCTTTTTGAAAGGCAGTACCCTCAACCTATCGACAANTGAGGCCTTGAAAAAGATTGAAGATCCTATAAACATATCATCTAGGCATCCTTTTTGAAAGGAAGTACCCTCAACCTATCGACAGTATTCCTTTAATCTATCGATGTCTAATGCTTTATTTGATGAGTTAATTAGCCAAAAGTTTATTATCCTATCTCAATAATATAATATTCCACCAGGAAAAGATAAAAAATAAAAAGATTACTGCAAATGACATAATTCATTTAGGCATTCAACTAAGAACTGAATCTTTTTTAGAAATTGTGTGCAGGATTTAATTTAAAAAGAAATGCTCAAATATGCTTCAAAAGAGGAAGACGACATTGGTGTGGACAGTGATCCTTTCCCTAAAGAAGTTAATATTAATATGGTGTCTGCTATTTTGAAGGAAAACAAGAAGATTGTCAATATGGTTGTTGGCAATAAGAGAATTGTTCTAAGAATGAGGAAGCCAATCCACTTCAGGTTTGGTCCTAGGGAGAAAGAGCCATTGGTCATGTGCTTTAAGTGTGCCAAGGAATTGGCCAAGCCAAAAGTTATGCCACTAGATAATGTGGTAAGAGAATTCACAGATAAGGGTTTTCCAATTCACAGAAGCTATGCCACTACGATGGCATTGAAAAAATCTACGATGGCATTGAAAAAATCTTTGATGGTGTTGACTCAGAAATTTTCAAGCTTCAAGAGATATACCAACATAGGCATGGTTTTTTTCAATTTTCTGAGAAATAGGGTACCTGAAGAAACACTAATTATCAAGTCCTAGCCCAGAAATAATATCTATAGAAGATGGACCATTTTGCTAGACCATCAATGCCAAAATAAGGTGTTTGGCAAAGGATTAAGAAGTAAGAACATCAAGAAAGACAAAACCAGAAAAGAAAATGAAGGTTTAAAATCATAACGAAATCTGAATCCAAAATAGTAAATCCTCCTGTTGTCCATGATGAAAATGACACCATGTTTAGCATCCAAGGTTTTCTATTGATGGATGGTATCAGACACTCAGTAGTAGGAAAATAGAAAATTCATAAGCAAAAAGGAATGAAAAAGTAGAAGAAGACAAAATAATGCTCCCAAATGAGGAGTTTATGGATTTTGAAGGCATAGAGCCTCTTGTCAGAGATAATGCAGCATGTAACATGATTATCGCTCTTCCTCAGACATTTAAGGTTAAGCTAGGATAACCAAACAATTGCAAGGACATTGTACTAAGGTAGTGGCAATCTTCACAAAAACTATAGATGAATCTAGACTAGATGAGAGGTCTATAAGTGCAGAAAAATGAACCTAGGGGGTAGATAGGGTGGTATTGCATTCCCCCATAAAAGAATTGGTTAACCATTTAAGGCCGTTGTGCATATAGGCCCACATCGATGGTCAACCAATTAACAAAATTTTGGTTGACAAAGGGGGTAGTGGTCAATATATTACCTTCTAGGATGTTTAATTTTTTTAACAAAGGAAGTGAAGACCTAGTCCACACTGACATAACAGTCAGTAATTTTGCTGGAGGATCATCTTCTTCAAAATGGATTTTGCCTGTGCAAATCAAAGGGGGTAATAGGAAGACCTCAACCACATTCTTTGTGGTTTATTCATCGTCCAACTTTAATGCTTTCCTAGGGAGAAACTGAATTTGTACCAATGATTGTGTGTCATCATCCTCGCATTAGTCATTAATCTTCTTGACAAACAGAGATGATAAAGGAACAAAAGGGATGGACGTACATTGGTCTGATACTAGCCCTTTATCTGCAGATGCACACAATGTGGAAGTTCAGTTCTATCATAAAGGCTTAACTTCAACTAAGCACAACAACTGTAAAAGCCAATTCAACAAGTATGTTGAAAAAATTTTGACCAAATTTGTCATGACTAAGGNTAAAAAAAAAAAAAAGCTAAAGCCATTATAGAGGCTCATGCCCAATCAAGTATGAAAGATTTGCAAAGATTCTTAGGCCAAATAAATTTCCTAATGAGGTTTATATCTAACCTTGCAGGGAAAATAGTGGCTTTTTCACCATTATTGAAATTGAAATCAGAAGTGGATTTCAGATGGGATGTTATTCACTAGAATTTTTTTGAAGAAATCAAGGAATACTTTGACAAAGCCTCCAGTGTTGATAACACCAAAAGAAGGCAAGTAATTGAAGCTGTATATTTTAGTAGGAGAAAAGTCTATTAGCAACCTGTTTGTACAAGATAATGACCAAAGCCATGAACAAGCAGTTTATTACTTGAGCATAAAATTGAACAATGTTGAATAAAATTACTCTTCAATAGAAATGTTTTGTTTGACTTTGTAATTTTCAGCAATAAAATTAAGAAATTATTTACTTTCATTCATTGTTTGCATTATTATTCAAATTGATGTTGTTAATATATGCTTACAAGGCCTCTGTTTAGAGGCAAAATGGAGAAATTGATGCTTTCCTTAATAGAATATTGTTTCCAATATATGCCACAAAAGGTAGTTAAAAGCCAAGTCGTGGCCGATTTCTTAGTAGATCATCCAAGTATTCTTATTGAAGAATATACATTTGAAGTGGGCTGTGTACGAATAATACCATAAAAACTAATGATTTGTGGTTCCAAGAATGAAGAAGGTGTAGAAGCTAGGAATGTTTTGGTATCACCAATAGGAAGAATGTTCCAGTTTGCTAACTTATATGAAATATTGGTTTTGTCAAATAATCAGGTTGAATATAATATTTTAATCATAGGCCTAGTAATAGGTATAAATATGAAAAACCTTGTGGTGATTCGTAGCTAGTAATTCAACAAGTGCAAGGATGGTATAAATGCAATCAATATATAAATATTGTACAATTACTTATTCGATATTTTGAAGATATTCAGTTTGAACATGTCATGAGACTCCACAATCGGAAAGCCAATAAAATGTCTCAAGCTGCCTCTGAACTCAAAATGCCAGAAGGTTTGAATGAAATAAAGAACTAGAAGTTATAAAATGTGTAAAGGCCATTGTCGATGGTTGCAATAATAACATGGTCCAAGAATAAATAAAATAAAAGATATGGGCCACAAGTAAAAGAAAAATATTTTGTATTGATCAAAAGACCAAATGGTCAAATTATACATAAACAAGAGTCAAAATGCCATAAAAATTATTGGCCTTACAAGTTACTAAGACAGAGGAAGGTAAAGTTTGAAGGTCTCCCATTCATTTGATAAAAGCCTCAATTGGTGTTGGGCATGTTTCAAACTTTCTGCTACAGCCATCAGTTTACCACTCCCATCTTGGTTGTTGGCTAGCAGTTCCTTAGTCTTTAGAACCAAGTTTTCTCTTTCTTGTTTTATCCTAGCCATGTCTTCAATTATTTTCAACAATCTCTCCTTGGGTTTTAACTCCTCTTGAATCAAGACAACGTCTTCTTGTTTCAATTTCTCTTCACTCTCCTTATTGGCGGAAATCAAGGGAGCATAATCAGTCACAGAGTTAATGAAATTCATTTTGGTTTTGATTTCATCATGAAAGTAATGAGATTTTGAAATCTTGGTGTGAAGGTGAGCACTCATAGTGGCTACTTGTTGTTGTTGTTATTCTGTGAAATAAGTAGAAGAAACAGCAAAAATCCTAGCCATACAAGAGGCTATAGCTCCAGGATCATCTCGGATAAGGATATCAAAGGGAAATAGCTTCAAAACAACTTCAATAGGTGGGAGAGAAAAGTTGGAAAAATATATAAAGTCAACTAACTTCATGAATTCATCTACTTTCTGGTAAATAGCTTCAATATCAGAATCTAAAGAAATGTGAGAGATATATTCGGGCATTAACTACAAAGAGAAAAAGGAAACTGATTAAGAAAAGCAGGAGAATGGCACAGACAAGTGAAGCAGTAGAAAGTTACCTGAAATTGATGTAATTGGACATCAGGATTGGCTAAGGGTTCATCAACAGGAATGGGATTTATAGAATCCTCAAAAACAGTTTGTTGAGGAGGAAGAATGGTCTTAGATAAAGGTTTTTGTCTAGAAGTTGAAATGCAACCTTCTAGAGGCAGAGGAAGCATATATTGTCTCAAAGGAGTGGCAACCATTGCGGTTACCATTTGAGTATCTCCTTGATTATCTAGATTGGGGTTGTTCTCTTGTTCTAAGAGGATTTGAAGATGAATTATCAAAGCTACTATTTTTTTATGACAAAAACACCTTCTTGTACCCCTCTGAGAATGAAAGAGTAGATGTTATAGGATGGCCTTAAAAGGACAAAGAAAGGGTAGAAAAACATTGTTCTTACCTTAGTAGGTGATTTAAATCGATTGCCAGATTGTTTAGTTGTGGGAATAAGATGACTAATCAACATATCCCCATTGTTGGCTGGAGAAGAGGCCACATTCTCACTCTCCTTTAAAGAAGAACCAAACGTTATTGGCTATTATGGCTTCTCCACATGAGTCATTTGATTTGGCTTACTTGGAGAAAAAGGAGCACTTGTCTTCTTGTGAAACAGAAGAGATTCTTAAACATCCTGCTCATCGATGGAAGGCAAAATTGGTACATCAACAGCTACATGAAAGGTTTTGGCCTTTTTTGAAGATTGAGCAAATAGCATTATAAGCATCAATGGCAGAATGTAATAGCCTTGGAGTAGAGCCTCTCTTCTTTTTCCTTTGGCTCCTCAACTAAGATAGTTTTACCCTTGATTGGGTTAATAAGAGGAGAACGGACAAGGGTAGGTGTTTCCACACGTTTCCTCTTCCAACATAGCAGTTGAAATAAAGAAGTTAAGACATGACCTAGTTGGAAAAGGAGATCAGTTGAAAGGAATAAGAAAAAATAAAATGTACATGTAGAAGGAGTCTCGTTCGTTTTTCGATTGTCAAAACACTGGCTTGAAACAAATCCATCTTTGTATAATAAGTAAAAATCAAGACTAAGATGTTCTACTACCATTCTGAGTGGAAAGTAAATTATGATGTGCTACCATTCTGAATGGAAGGTAAATTATGATGGACTAGAGGTAAAATGAGAAAAGCAAAAGGATCCTAGCAACATCTCAAAAGCCTGAAGAATTTGGTGGACTAGGGCTTCCAAATTTATTTTTGCCCTCTCACCAGCAAGTTCGTCAATGGAGGTGATAGAGTTCTATACTAAAAACTTTTTTTTGTAGTGAAACTCAGTTTATTATATAATAAATTTTATTCATTTTCTACGAGAATTGTATGGGTAAAATGTTTGCATTTTATTAAATATATGATATGCATGTGTGTCTTTATTTTATATTGTAGATAATTTGGTGTGTAGAGTTTGACTTATATACAAAATATTAGATTATCAAATCCTTGTATGATGTGAGAAAATGTTTACAATCGTAGATGAAATTAGACACACTATTAGTAGGATTGTAGTACAATCTTTTGGCATAGTTGAATAGGACCATTATTGAGGTTATTATTTTTTTACTGACTAAATAAGAAAATAAATACATCATGGTTAATATGATTACTTGTGGTATTAAACCTAAGATATTTAATAGACATATGCCTATAATGGTTGTTACTTTAATTCATCAAAGAGTGAGATTCATATTTGAGTCACTAAACTTGGTGAAATAGGAGATAACATTATTTGTATGGTGAAAATTAATTATTAAAGAAAACTATGTCCTGGTATTTAAATGGGTTGATGATATTCTCTTAAGAAGACTCGTAAGTTTTGTTCATGTCAAACCCTGCAGGCGGATTTATTTATTTGACATAACAAATAAGTTGAGTGATAAGATCTCAAGGGTAAAAAAGAAATCAATTAAATATAATTTTTAGTAATTTAATTAATTGACAAACATATTTAATCTTAAATCTAGAAAGATTATTAAGCATATAATAATGAGGAACTTGAAATATAATTTTGAGATAAGGCTCAGCTATCAATAATAAGTTTTGTGGACTAACTTATATTATTAATGAATTGTAGGATGCTTGTCCTGGGTTAGACATAAGATTCATAGGCCATTGGAAGTCCGACCTTTATTTCTTCCTAGGGTCTCTACTGTAGCCTATAAATACATACATTTTTTGCTTCTCTCAACCACACCTTTAACTTCACATTTAGAAGAGGCACAGAGAGAGAGAGAGATAGAGAGAGAGAGAGCAAGAGAGGAAATTCGAAGGATTGAAACTCACACTACATTCTTATTTTGGCACTAAAGGACATACATTAGAAGATCATGCTCGTCAAAAGTAAACCCTAATTCCATCTTATAAAGTTAACAATTTACGAATACATTTTTGTATTCGATTAAAAGATCTTGAGATTACCATACCAACATGAGGGGTATATGAAAGGGAAAGGAATGTTTTGAGTCAGGCCAAACTGCTTGGCAAACTGCCTAGGATTATAACTTTCGTAACTACAACTAGAAAATTTGGAGGCAAACAAATAACTACCTACATGAAGATAGCAAGGCAATAGAATACTACCCCAAAAGATATGTTGCAATTCTATGGCTTCTTCAGAAGCAATGTCTGGGTGAGCAAAGAATGGATCAATATGGGAAAAGGAGTAGAGAAATGAGTATAAAACAATTGCTTTTGTTCTTGTTAAGCTTAGAGAATGATCGAAAATAATAATCAAAATTTTTCTATGTAAAGAAGACTGGAGAAGACAAGAATCGATGGACATAATTCAAAGGTTGATATTTAAGACTTGGCAAAGATTCAACAGGTCAGATTTCAGGGAAATAAGCATAAACCAAGAAAAAGCCAGAAAGGTCATTGACACCTGATAGTGATACTATTCTCTATTAAATTAAAAATACCCCAATAAAATGTCCCTAAAACAAAAGGGGCCAAGGTAATTTTCTTTTTGTTGGCCACTTCAATGTATTTCCTGGTGACTTTAAAGCTAGGACACATAAAACAAATCGACAAAGCCAGTACAGCAGAAAAGCAACTTGCTCCTCAAATGAGGGGGTAGAAGATTGAGATGTGAAAAGGCAATTAATTAGATCATTCTACCCTATACTAGAAGAAAGATTAACAAAATAACAACTAGTATTAGTGGGGATACAAGCATTTACCTCCATACTCATTGATGGAAGCCCTGTTAGATGAATGATGCCTAGGATTGTTGGAGGCATCATGCCAATAGGAAGAAGCATGTCATTATATAATTGGGACCAAAAACATGTGGTGGCTCCAATTAGCCACCAATTCATATGCATGTCACAAATAGAGAGCTTAATCGTTTCAAAAATACCTGAGCGTCTCCATTGAGAAGTAAAGTGAGGTTCCAATCTCTCCACCCAATCAACCCATCATTGGTTAGGATTGATCCATGAAAGGAAATGATTGGTCCCTTGGCTCTAGGACTTCCATAGAAGCTAGGATTGATTCAACATTAGGGTTTCTCTTTCATGAAAATAATAGTAGTCTGAGAACCCCTTGTAGACATACGACTTGAAGGAAGGACCAAGGACAAGATTCCCACTAGAATTAGGGGTGAGAATCAAAATCCAATGGTCCATTGAGCCATGGGCCAGTTGTTTGATTTTAGCAAAAAAATTAGAAGGAATGTCATATGAAGATGAAGCTGGAAGGGTTTGCTTCTTTGGAGCCATTCTAAGTATGGAAGAAAAGAATCGTCAAAGACAAAGAGAGGAAGGAAGCAGAAACTGACGAAGTGAAGTTAAATAAACAGTATAACCCTTAATTCCTTAAATAGGTGTTTGGAAAAACAATGGTCACAACTGTTAATTTATTCAGGTTATTGATTAAACCCGAATAAATGATAGAGGCATTGTTTGGTCCAAAAGTATAAAATCTCAGGAATTTCTAGTGCATTGACACCTGACATTTTCAGATTCTTGCTAAGGAAGTGTCATGTGGCAGAATCTCAAGAAAGGCAGGAGATGACCATTTATAGCCACATTTGAAAAGAATGGAATAACTAATTGGAGTTACCATTAAGTAATTGTCGATGAAAGTAAAACCATCGAAGAAGACAGCTATACAAAGGGCATTCAATGAAGAAGATGGACACATTCAAAACCCCAAAAAGACCCACGATCAAGGCATCATTAGGGGTAGTTTTAGGCTAGTTTAAGTAGCAGTTAATATTGTAATCAATATTGTTTTATTCAGTCTCTTGTAACCGAAGTCTTTTTGATTGGATTAATAAAAATAATTCCATTTTATTAGTTCTTTTATTTTAAATTTTGCCTTTGCACAATAAGAATCCCCATTATTTTCATCTAAGAAAGTCTTGAAACAAGGCATTTGAACCTATTTCAAATAATCGTCTGAAAATTGTCTATCAACTGAGAGATTTTCGTCGATACCTATAGATTTTGGAGCAACAATAATAAGCAAGTCCAATGATACTTTGAGTATAATTATTTTCTTATTTTATTATTTTTTATAAATAGTTTGTCTAAATATTGGACAATGTACATTGTCATTAATTCAACAATATCAATGGATTGACTAACTAAACTCTTGTTTTATATGGGCCTAATTGGGTGGACTAAAATCCTACAATCAATTTTTAATAAGTCAAATTTCACGCAACAAATGCTTGAGAAAATAATATTTTTGGATCCAAATATTCTTTAGTATAGTTTCGCTGGTCGTTGAACTATTTTATATTAGAATCTACTTTTGAATAATAATTTCAATTTCAATCACTGACATGTGTTCGGTTTGGGGTCCTGCCCATGTGGCCAGCCCAACCCATAATTAATGGGTCCAAACCCATTATCTTTTATTTCTTATTAGTTAAGCAAAAAGACAAAAAGAAATAGAAAGTAGAAAAGGAAAAAAATTGTGGGATCCACATTAAGATTATACCTAATTCTATTAAAATTTTGTTTCCTAAACTGATGTGAAGAAAGGCTAGGCAAGAGGCAGCAACTTGTTGCCCAGACTGAGAGGACAAGAGAAGAAATTGGTTTTTCGTATGGAATCTGCAAGCCAAAATTCAGGTAGTCAAACTACGTTCAATGTTGCTGAAATTTTAGTATGTTGTTCACAACAACGGGCATTACGCAGTGATCAATTTATTTTGTTGAAAGTCTTCTTGAATTGATATTTTTGCAAGATCTATCAGGTTAGACATCTTGTTATTTTGTTGATACCCGTTTTCAGATGATGAATTAGTGATATATTGGTAGCCTCTGAGAATTGTTCTGGGGAGGATTGTTATAAACTCATTATTGAAATATAGTGGAAGGTTGAAATCAGAATTCGTGGACGTACCCCGAGTTTAAAAGAACCACAAAAATTTTGTGTCTTGCTTGTGATTGATTTTATTATCTTCTTTTATTTTTTGTTGATTGAGTTTGGTACATTGCCTATTTAATTTGCATAAAGAAGGGTAAAAAAATTAATTTCGCTAATTTTTGTGAGTTCACCCTATCCAAGTGGTATCAGAGCTATTTGGTTGCTAGATCAGGTTGTGTGGATTTTCTTGTGCAAATTAAATGGATAAATTTTTAGGTACCATGATTAAAGTAATAGCATCACATTACTCCATTTGGAAGACAAAGATGGAGGATGTCTTGTATTGCAAAGATTTATTTGAGCCTGTTGAATTGAATGGGATTAAGCCATTGCTGACTACAACTGAAGAGGAATGAAAGAAAGTCAACCGAAAAGCCGTCGAACATATCAGATAGTGGATTGATCAGAGTGCCTTTAAACATGTAACCAAAGAAACTAATACTTATCAACTTTGGCAAAAGCTAGAGAGTCTGTATGAGCACAAGACTGCACAAAATAAAGCCTTGATGGTTCAAAGGCTTGGGAACTTGAAGTATAAGGATGGGCATAGTGTTATAGAGCATCTGAATAATTTCAACAATTGTTGAATGAGTTTTCCACCATAAATTTGTGCTCGATGATGAGGTGCAAGCATTACTTCTACTAAATTCTTTACCAAATAGTTGGGAAACCCTAATTGTGTCGCTCAGTAATTTTGCTCCTAATGGTGTGATCACTATCAGTATAGTAAAAGATAGTATGTTTAATGAAGAGGCCAAATGAAAAGAGCAGGGTAATTCTTCTACTTCAAAAGCACTTATTACAGAAGATCAAGGGAGAGGTAAAACCAGAAATAACATGACAATCATGACAAATCAAGAAATAGATCCAAGTCAAAAACTAGGTAGTCAAGAAAGGAAATAAAGTGTTTTCATTGTGGCAAGCTCGGACATTATAAGAAAGAGTGCAGAAAGTGAAACCAGTGCAATTTCAAGAAACATATGAAGATAGAAATAATACTACAGCAGTTACATCTGAGGCCATTGAGATTATTGTTTGTGATGATGTTTATGCTAATCTCGCAAGCTAGGACTCTACTTGGGTAATTGATACAACAACTTCATTTCATATTACTTCACATAGAGATTTCTTCTCTTCCTATTCCAGTGATGACTTTGGTTGGGTTAGGATGGGAAACGAAGCAAATTGAAAGATTGCAAGCATTGGAGATATATTGCTTGAAACCAACATTGGGTGCAAATTTCTTCTCAAGAATGTCAAGCATGTTCCGGAGATGCATTTCAACTTGATTTCCATTAGAAAATTTGATGATGAAGGTTATCATAATCACCTAGGTGTGATGGAAAATGGAAACTTAGCAATCGTTCTCTTATCGTAGCCATGGGAAAGAACATTAATACTCTCTACAACACATAGGTAAATATAGTCAAGGGTGATGTCAATGTAGTTGAACATGATTCTTCCACAGAGCTATGGCGTAGGAGACTTGGCCACATACCTGAGAAGGGACTTTAGAGTCTTGCTAAGGAGCAACTCCTCCCTGATATTAAAGGTCTGCCAAAAAATTCTTGCACTCATTGTCTTGTTGGAAAATAAAATATAGTTGTATTTGTTAAATTCTCTTCCACTAGAAAAGATAATGTTCTAGATTTAGTTCATATAGATGTGTGCTTTATGTAAGAAAAATCACTAGGTGGTGCATCATATTATGTGACTTTTATTGATGATCACTCTAAAAAAGTGTGGACATTTGCTTTGAAAACTAAAGACCATGTACTTGATGTATTCAAATTTTTTATGTGAAAGTTGAAAGGGAAACAGGAAGGCAACTAAAGTGTGTTCGAGCAGATAATGGTGGTGAATACTAGGGACCCTTTGAAGGGTATTGCATAAACCATGGTATCAAACTTCAGAAGACTGTTCCAAAGACTCTATAGCATAATGGGATGGCAGAGAGAATGAATAGTATGATCTCTCATGCAAAATTGTTTACATCTTTTTGGGGTGATGCGATGAGGACAACTGNATAGCATAATGGGATGGCAGAGAGAATGAATAGTATGATCTCTCATGCAAAATTGTTTACATCTTTTTGGGGTGATGCGATGAGGACAACTGTTGATTTGATTGATTTTTCTCCGACAACTCCTTTAGATGGTGATATTCCTAAAAGAATGTGGAGAGGTAAAGATGTTTCTAAGCACTGAAGAGTGTTTGATTGCAGGGTATCAGTTCACATTCCTCATGATGAGAAATCCAAGCTTGATAGCAAGGCTAAAAGTGTACTTTCTTAGGTTATGCACATGAAGAGTTTGGTTATAGATTGTGGGTTCCAGTTGGCAAAAAAATTGTCAGAAGTAGAGATGTTGCTTTCTTTGAAGACCAGACCATTGAAGACTTGGAACGAGCTAAAACTCTAAAGTCTTTAAATGAAAAACTTGTTGATTTGAGTCTAGTTTCTCCTCCACCTATTATGCATGATGATCACGGAGGAGATGTCCAAGAAGAACAAGTTGATACAGTTGATGAAATTGGTGAACTAGTAGTTGATGTTGATGAAATACATTTACTTGATCCTATAGAACCAGAACATCCATAGCAAATCCTTCCAGAGCCACCTCAGTATGTAGAGTCAGCTCCTCTAGAGCCACCAGTTGAAACTCAGTTAAGATGATCTACCAAAGAGCAGTGACCTCCCAGACAGTATTCTCCTGATCAATATGTATAGCTCAGATGGTAGGGAGCTTGAAAATTTTAAAAAGGTTATGTCACACACCCAGAAGAAAGAGTGGAAAAAATCCATGTAAGAGGAGAAGAAACCCTTACATAAGAACCACACCTATGAGTTGGTGAAACTACCTAAGTGAAAGAGAGCACTCAAGAATAAGTGGGTGTTTAGATTGAAAGTTGAACCGAAAAGATCACAGTCCAAGTACAAGGCAAGACTGGTTGTGAAAGGTTTCGGTTAGAAAAAGAGCATTAACTCTAGGAAGTCTGCTTCAGGTTACCTGATTACTTATTCAGGGTGAGCAATGTCATGGCAGTCTAAGTTGTAGAGAGGTGTTGCTTTATCTACCACAGAAGTTGAATATATCACTATTACTAAAGCAAGTAAAGAATTGTTGTGGATGAAGAAGTTCTTATAAGAATTAAGATTAAAACAGGAGAAATATATTCTTTATTGTGACAATAAGAGTACTATCCATTGCAGCAAAAATCCAACCTTCTACTCAAGATCCAAGTAGACTAACATGATTGGATCTATGATGTATTGGAGATGAAGTTACTATAGCTTGAAAATTTATACTAACGAGAAGGGTTCATATATGATGCCTAAACTATTGCACAAAGAGACACTTTGAAATATTTCGAAGCAAAACGGGCCTAGTTACACCCCACACATGAGTTGGAGGGAGGAGATTGTTGGGTTTGGGGTCCATCCCATGTGGGCAACCCAACCCATAATTAATGGGTCCAAACCTATTATCTTTTATTTTTAGTTAAGAAAAAAGATAAAAATAATTAAAAAGAAGAAAAGGAAAAAATCATGGGATCCACTTGAAGACTATACCTAATTCTAGNGGCCTAGTTACACCCCACACATGAGTTGGAGGGAGGAGATTGTTGGGTTTGGGGTCCAGCCCATGTGGGCAACCCAACCCATAATTAATGGGTCCAAACCTATTATCTTTTATTTTTAGTTAAGAAAAAAGATAAAAATAATTAAAAAGAAGAAAAGGAAAAAATCATGGGATCCACTTGAAGACTATACCTAATTCTAGTAGGATTTTGTTTGCTAAACTGAAGTGAAGAAAGGCTTGGCAAGAGGCAGAGACTGAGTAGCCTTGTTGCACAGACTGAGAGGAGAAGAGAAGAATTTGGTTTTTCGTGTGGGATCTTTGAGCCAAAATTTGGGCAGTTAGATAATGTTCAATTTTGATGAAATTTTAATATGTTGTTCACAGCAATGGGTATTACACAATGAGAATTTTATTTTTTCGAAAGTCTTCTTGGATTAATATTTTTATAAGACTTATCGTGNCTAAAGTGTGTTCGAGCAGATAATGGTGGTGAATACTAGGGACCCTTTGAAGGGTACTGCATAAACCATGGTATCAAACTTTAGAAGACTGTTCCAAAGACTCCNGGTAATTGATACAACAACTTCATTTCATATTACTTCACATAGAGATTTCTTCTCTTCCTATTCCAGTGATGACTTTGGTTGGGTTAGGATGGGAAACGAAGCAAATTGAAAGATTGCAAGCATTGGAGATATATTGCTTGAAACCAACATTGGGTGCAAATTGCTTCTCAAGAATGTCAAGCATGTTCCGGAGATGCATTTCAACTTGATTTCCATTAGAAAATTTGATGATGAAGGTTATCATAATCACCTAGGTGTGATGGAAAATGGAAACTTAGCAATCGTTCTCTTATCGTAGCCATGGGAAAGAACATTAATACTCTCTACAACACATAGGTAAATATAGTCAAGGGTGATGTCAATGTAGTTGAACATGATTCTTCCACAGAGCTATGGCGTAGGAGACTTGGCCACATACCTGAGAAGGGACTTTAGAGTCTTGCTAAGGAGCAACTCCTCCCTGATATTAAAGGTCTGCCAAAAAATTCTTGCACTCATTGTCTTGTTGGAAAATAAAATATAGTTGTATTTGTTAAATTCTCTTCCACTAGAAAAGATAATGTTCTAGATTTAGTTCATATAGATGTGTGCTTTATGTAAGAAAAATCACTAGGTGGTGCATCATATTATGTGACTTTTATTGATGATCACTCTAAAAAAGTGTGGACATTTGCTTTGAAAACTAAAGACCATGTACTTGATGTATTCAAATTTTTTATGTGAAAGTTGAAAGGGAAACAGGAAGGCAACTAAAGTGTGTTCGAGCAGATAATGGTGGTGAATACTAGGGACCCTTTGAAGGGTACTGCATAAACCATGGTATCAAACTTTAGAAGACTGTTCCAAAGACTCCATAGCATAATGGGATGGCAGAGAGAATGAATAGTATGATCTCTCATGCAAAATTGTTTACATCTTTTTGGGGTGATGCGATGAGGACAACTGTTGATTTGATTGATTTTTCTCCGACAACTCCTTTAGATGGTGATATTCCTAAAAGAATGTGGAGAGGTAAAGATGTTTCTAAGCACTGAAGAGTGTTTGATTGCAGGGTATCAGTTCACATTCCTCATGATGAGAAATCCAAGCTTGATAGCAAGGCTAAAAGTGTACTTTCTTAGGTTATGCACATGAAGAGTTTGGTTATAGATTGTGGGTTCCAGTTGGCAAAAAAATTGTCAGAAGTAGAGATGTTGCTTTCTTTGAAGACCAGACCATTGAAGACTTGGAACGAGCTAAAACTCTAAAGTCTTTAAATGAAAAACTTGTTGATTTGAGTCTAGTTTCTCCTCCACCTATTATGCATGATGATCACGGAGGAGATGTCCAAGAAGAACAAGTTGATACAGTTGATGAAATTGGTGAACTAGTAGTTGATGTTGATGAAATACATTTACTTGATCCTATAGAACCAGAACATCCATAGCAAATCCTTCCAGAGCCACCTCAGTATGTAGAGTCAGCTCCTCTAGAGCCACCAGTTGAAACTCAGTTAAGATGATCTACCAAAGAGCAGTGACCTCCCAGACAGTATTCTCCTGATCAATATGTATAGCTCAGATGGTAGGGAGCTTGAAAATTTTAAAAAGGTTATGTCACACACCCAGAAGAAAGAGTGGAAAAAATCCATGTAAGAGGAGAAGAAACCCTTACATAAGAACCACACCTATGAGTTGGTGAAACTACCTAAGTGAAAGAGAGCACTCAAGAATAAGTGGGTGTTTAGATTGAAAGTTGAACCGAAAAGATCACAGTCCAAGTACAAGGCAAGACTGGTTGTGAAAGGTTTCGGTTAGAAAAAGAGCATTAACTCTAGGAAGTCTGCTTCAGGTTACCTGATTACTTATTCAGGGTGAGCAATGTCATGGCAGTCTAAGTTGTAGAGAGGTGTTGCTTTATCTACCACAGAAGTTGAATATATCACTATTACTAAAGCAAGTAAAGAATTGTTGTGGATGAAGAAGTTCTTATAAGAATTAAGATTAAAACAGAAGAAATATATTCTTTATTGTGACAATAAGAGTACTATCCATTGCAGCAAAAATCCAACCTTCTACTCAAGATCCAAGTAGACTAACATGATTGGATCTATGATGTATTGGAGATGAAGTTACTATAGCTTGAAAATTTATACTAACGAGAAGGGTTCATATATGATGCCTAAACTATTGCACAAAGAGACACTTTGAAATATTTCGAAGCAAAACGGGCCTAGTTACACCCCACACATGAGTTGGAGGGAGGAGATTGTTGGGTTTGGGGTCCAGCCCATGTGGGCAACCCAACCCATAATTAATGGGTCCAAACCTATTATCTTTTATTTTTAGTTAAGAAAAAAGATAAAAATAATTAAAAAGAAGAAAAGGAAAAAATCATGGGATCCACTTGAAGACTATACCTAATTCTAGTAGGATTTTGTTTGCTAAACTGAAGTGAAGAAAGGCTTGGCAAGAGGCAGAGGCTGAGTAGCCTTGTTGCACAGACTAAGAGGAGAAGAGAAGAATTTGGTTTTTCGTGTGGGATCTTTGAGCCAAAATTTGGGCAGTTAGATAATGTTCAATTTTGATGAAATTTTAATATGTTGTTCACAGCAATGGGTATTACACAATGAGAATTTTATTTTTTCGAAAGTCTTCTTGGATTAATATTTTTATAAGACTTATCGTGTTAGATCTCTTCTGGTTATTTTGTTGATACCCATCTTCGGGTGATGAATTATTGATAGTTTGATAAGCTCTGAGAATTTTTTTGAAGAGGATTGTTATAAACTCATTATTGAAATATATTGGAAGGTTGAGATCAGCGTTAGTAGATGTACCCCGAGTTTGGGGAAACCACTTAAATTTTTGCTTTTATTTTGTATGTTTGGTTGATGTCCCCGAATTAATTCCACTACTTTTTGTGAGTTGGCCCTATCAATGACATGCAATCTAATCCTAAAAATAATTAGCACAAAAATATATATTAGAGGTATGTTATTTCAATATTACATATTTCTTTGTATTATTATTTTTGTACCTGTCCATTAAATCTAATCGATCAAGCTTTTGTGAATGCAAGGGTTATATGTGTTGTGTGTGTGTGTGTGTGAGTGTGTGAGTGTGTGTGTAATTATTTGCAAGAAATAGTAACATTAAACTTATGACCACACTTGTTGAAATACACAGTTCCAGAAAGATGAAGAAGATGAAGACATAGAACTTTCATTGCTGATTTATTTCTCATTACAACTTAATCTATACATGATGTTGTATTTATACACAATTCTTAGACTAACAAACTGTCAACTTTGTTACAGATCTTGCTGAGCGGGATAGGAGTTAGTTATAACAGTGTCACATGTGTTGATCAACTGGATTTGGTTGAGCTGTTGCAGTGTGCTGAGTTTCATTGTAACTAATAGTAAGGAAGCTCAATTGGTTAATACACCCCCTCAAACTTATGGGGGGAACAACCATAAGTTTGTCTCTGAGCATCAAAAACCTAGCTGTGGGAAGACTTTTGGTCAAAATATCAGCTAGTTGATCCTTGGTAGAGATATAATGGACGAATAAAGTGAAAATCAATAGCTATGTGTTTGGTTCTAGCATGGAACATTGGATTTGAGGCAAGAGCCCAAGCAAAAATATTGTCACACCAATCCTTGGGAGGAGAGGAAGGTTGAATATGAAGATTCTGTATAAGTTTTCTGTACCCAAATAACCACAGTTGTAGTATGAGCAAGTGCTCTGAATTCTGCCTCTGTGGATGATCTGGAGACAGTCTGCTGCTTCTTAGTGAACCAATGAATAGGATTATCACCCAAATACAAAAGAAAACCTATTGTAGATCTGCGATCAGTAGGATCTCCTGCCCAATCAGCGCCGAAAAATGCTAAAAGACTAAGAGAACTAGATTGATAGAGAAGACCAAAGGTACTTGTTCCTTTAAGATACCTGAGAATACGTTTGACTGCAGCAAAATGAATGTCTGTAGGCTAACTCATGTATTGACAGACATGATTAACAGCATAAGTGATATCTGGTCTAGTGAATGTAAGATACTGTAAGGAGCCCACTAGACTTCTATACAACGAGGGATCTGGTAGAAGAACACCAGCAGTCTTGCTAAGTCTAGAGGAGGTTGCAAAAGGTGTTTTGCAAGGCTTACAATCAACTATCTTGGCTTTGTGAAGCAAATCAGTAACATATTTCTGCTGAGTAAGAAAAAGTCCTATAGAGGTGGACTGAACTTGTATTCCAAGAAAGTAATGAAGAGGACCTAAGTCTTTCATCTCAAAAGATTTATTAAGATTGGACTTAAGAGTTTGAATGTATGTGAAATCATTACCAGTGATGATAATATCATCCACATAAAGAAGTAAGATGGTGAGAGAACCTGAAATAGATCTAATGAATAAAGATGGATCAACTGGAGAAGCATGAAAAGAATAAGTGTGAAGATGAGTAGTGAATTTCTCAAACCAGGTTCTAGGAGCCTGTTTAAGACCATAAAGAGATTTGTGAAGCTTGCAAACATAATGAGGAGTAAAAGGATCAGGGAAACCTGGGGCCTGGGTCATATAGACATCCTCATGAAGAGAACCATGTAAAAAGGCATTCTTGACATCCAATTGGTGGAGAGGCCAATTAAAATTTGTAGAAAGAGCAAGAATGAGTTTGACAATGGCATGTTTCACCACAGGACTAAAAGTTTCACTGTAATCAATGCCAGGTTCTTGATGAAAGCCTTTAGCAACAAGTCTTGCTTTGTATCTAAAGATTGAACCATTAGAATTTTGTTTAATGCGATAGACCCATTTGCAACTAATAAGATTCTAATGAGGAGATGGTGGAACCAAGGACCAGGTACCTTGCTGCTGCAGTGCAGAAAACTCTTCGGACATAGCCTGTCTCCATTCAGGAGACTTGAATGCTGAGGTAAAGGAGGTAGGTTCAGCCAAAGTTTTAGTAGCTGAGTAGACCTTTGGTTTGAAAATACCAGACTTGGATCTTGTTGTCATGGGATGAGTAGAAGGAATTGTGGCTAATGGAGGTAAAACTGGAGGTATAGACACTGAAGACTCTGTGAGTACAGGACTTTGTGATGTAGTAGATGATACGACATTAGAAAGAGAAGATGGTGGAATTGAACTTGAAGACTGAGAGGATTGTTGGATTGAAGATAAATGATTAAGAAGAAAAGGAGACACATCATGCTGGACAGGGGAAGGATGAGTAAAAGGATGTGGTCCCAACACTGAGGTTGGAGATGAGGATGTGTCATTAGAAGAAGAAGGCAACCAGTGATCAAGATTAGGAGGAGTAAATTGTGGAAAGTGAACAGAATCAGAAAAAGGAAACAATGTTTCATCAAATATTACATGTCTGGAGATAAAGATCTTGTTGGACTTAGGATCATAGTAGAGGTAACCTTTGTAATCAAAAGGATAACCTAAGAAAATGCATTGGGTTGTTTTAGGTTGAAGTTTATGTTTGTTATAAGGTTTGAGAAGAGGATGACATGCACATCCAAAGATTTTAATAGTTGAATAATCTGGTTTGGTGTGATAGAGAAGTTCAAAAGGTGACTTGGATTTTGTAGTTTGACTAGGCATTCTGTTGATGAGGTAAGTGGCTGCAGCAAATGCATGAAACCCGAAAGATGGAGGCAAAGATGCTTTAGATAAGAGAGACAAAGCAGTTTTAGTAATATGCATGTGCTTCCTCTCAACAATGTAATTTTGCTAAGGGGTGTGAGGNGATTTTAATAGTTGAATAATCTGGTTTGGTGTGATAGAGAAGTTCAAAAGGTGACTTGGATTTTGTAGTTTGACTAGGCATTATGTTGATGAGGTAAGTGGCTGCAGCAAATGCATGAAACCCGAAAGATCGAGGCAAAGATGCTTTAGATAAGAGAGACAAAACAGTTTTAGTAATATGCATGTGCTTCCTCTCAACAATGCCATTTTGCTAAGGGGTGTGAGAACAGGATTTTATATGATGAACACCATACTGACTTAGATCGTGCTAAATCTGATGACCAATATATTCACCACCACCATCAAAGTGAAACACTTTCAATTTATGAGAAAATTGATTCTCAACATAAGGCTTGAACTTGGCAAAGACAACAAAGGTATCAGATTAATTTACTAATGGAAAAATCCATGTAAATCGGATACAATCATCAACAAATGAGATGTAATATCTAAAACCATCNAAATCCATGTAAATCGGGTACAATCATCAACAAATGAGATGTAATATCTAAAACCATCAAGTGAAACTTGAGGTGCAGGCCCCCAAATATCACTGTGTACAATCTGTAAAGGAGACATAGAAAAAGACTTAGAAAGAGAAAAAGGAAGCTTAGACATCTTCCTATATAGACAGTGCTCACAAATACATGAAGTAGATTTAGCAGAAGAAGTAGGTAGATTCAGCTGAGAAAGAATCTTTTGCTGAACAGAAGTAGATTCAGCCAAGGCGATCATGCCAAGACTGATTAGTGATCCTTGTACCAAGATATGCAGTAGGAGAAGAGTTGAAATTGGTGAGAGCGTTGATGGGATACAAGTCATTGTTACTCTGACCTTTGTAGAGGACTTGCCTTGTGGCTTTGTCCTGAATGACAAAGGAAGTAGCATCAAATATGAATTGACAATTATTATCAAGACATAGTTGTTTGATAGAGATGAGATTTGTAGCAATTGAAGGTACTCGAAAGACTTTGTTAAGTTTGAAACAGTGAGAAGGAATTTGAAGAAGAGATAGACCTGTCTGAGTGATAGGTAACTCATGTCCATTTCCAATAGACACTTTGTCTTCAACAAAATAAGGAGAGGCAAGAGACAGATCTACAAGGCTTGAAGTGATATGATGGGAAGCACCAGTATCAATAAGCCAAAAATTTGGACTCTGTTAACCAGATGTAGGAGTGTAGGGTGAAAATTCAGGTGTACAGTCATTGGGATGGAACTGCTGATTAGAAGAATAGTCTGAGGTAGCAGCCATAGCATTGAATGAAGCTGAGGATTGATGATTTTGGCCCGGATAAGCAGTATTCATGCGATGATAACAAATTGCAACATTATGACCAATTTTATTACAGATCTGACAAGTAACTGGTGGAGATCTGTTCTGGTTGTATTGATTTTAGTTAGACCTCTACTGCTGTGTGTTGAATATGTTATTGTAACCATTTTGATTTATGCCTCCTCTGTTACCATTACGACCTCTGTTTCCTCTTCCTTGACTTGAGTAGTTTCTACCATTGTTGTTATAAAAGGGTTGTCTAATTTGTGGTGCTATCATGGTAGTAAGATTGAAATAACTCACTTGTGACTTTGAGTTGGCTTTGATGGATAGTTCTTCAGCCTTAAGAAGAGAGTGCAGATCTTCCAAAGAAAGTGGATGTGATCTGGTTCGAATTGCAGTTCGGAAGGCACTGTACTCAGCTGGCAATCCATTCAAGGTGTATATAAGCAGATCTTCATCTTCTACCAGAACTGAAATTGTTGCAAGCTTATCTCGAGACTCCTTTATTTTCTGCAAATACTCATCTATAGATTCTATTCCTTTTGTAATTGTTTGCAAAACAGTCTCAAGCTGTAAAATATTTGCTCGAGATAAAGAAGAAAACCTTCTTTCCAAAGCTAGCCAAACTTCTCAGGAAGATGTGTATTCTATAACATGTGTAATAGCTAACTGTGAGAGAGTAGCATTTATTAGTGTCATTAGTGCTTGATCTTGGACAATTTACTGCTAATATTGTGGATTGATTTCGGTAGTAGCTGTACCATTTCCATCAGAAAGAAATTGCACTGGACATGGATTTGATCCATCAAGAAAATTGAAAAGAGAATGAGCACGTAACAGTGCAGAGATTTGAAATCTCCATGACACATAATTTGTAGAATCCAGACGAAGAGATATCAGGTTACAAATGTTTGACAGAAGGTAGATAGGAGACTAAGATGAAACTGTGTTTATAGTAGTTGAAGATGAAGAAGAAAAGGATGAAGGAGAAGTACCAACTGAATTTGTTGCCATTGATATAAACGTTTGTCTGATTTACAACTCTGATACCATGTTGAAATACATAGTTTCAGAAAGATGAAGAAAGAGAACTTTCATTGCTGATTTATTTTTTTGTTACAAACAAACTGTCAACTCTGTTACAGATCTTGCTGAGCTGGACAGGAGTTAGTTACAACAGTTTCACATGTGTTGATCAGCTGGATTTGGTTGAGCTGCTACAGTGTGCTAAGGTTCATTGTAACTAACAGTGAGGAAGCTCAATTGGTTAATAACATTATCCATGCATATTAACCAAGAATTTACGTTACGTGCTTTTTTTAAGTAAAAAAGATTTATGTTCAAAAATGAAAATTTTGAGAATTTATTAATTACAATTATAAGAATCACTTACATAAATTCCACATTAAATTTACTTTCAAATCCACACCCAAATTTGTGATTGAATTTTTGAATATTAAAAATTATGAAAAATAATAGGGTTTGGAGCATGTTGAAGGCAAATTAGGCTGGCTTTTTTCGTTTTTCATTTTCCTTAGATTTGAATACGGTACCGAAGAAAAAATTTTGATATTATACCACTAAATTTTATATTTTAATGTGTTTTTTATAATTTTTGTAGATTATTTTATACAAAAATAAATTTATCATTTTTGTGGATAATTTATTAATTTTTTGGGTATTTTTACAATTATTGTGATAATTATTTTTATTTTTATTTTTGATACAAAAAAAAATAATCAATTTTGTGAATAATTTAACATTGTTGTGGATAATTTAGTGATATCTATTTTTAGTGTTTTCCACATGGCCAATACTTCACACTTTGTTAGATGGATTCCTTTCATTAATGCTCACCACCTCGACAAAGAACCGTCATTAGCAAGCACACAATGTGTGGGTCATTATTATATTATTACAATTTACTTGAACAATGGAATCCTAATTTAAACCTCAACAATTATACCTAGGATAACTTAGTACCGTACCAAAATCCATTTTAATCATTAATTTTATTTTGGATAATTTCTAAGCTCTAACTATTAATTAAAAAATAATATATCGAATAAAAATAAATTTACACTTTTACACATAACAAACTTTTAGTGGGTGAAAAGTGTAAGTACGAAAATAAAAAAATACATAAAACAATGTATTCATAACGTATGAAAAAAAAATCTACAAAGAGAGGAAGTCCAAAAATTAAAATAATAAAATTTCAAAATGTAGACATGAAAAATTAAAAGAATTTTCAGGGATATTCCTAATGCTTAAACTAAACACACTCTAACTAGTTTAGTTCCAGTTCATTAACATCGACATTGTTTGTTTATTTTGTAACTGTTGGATTGTGACTGATTTTGTATCGCGTGTAAATGTTAATGTATTAAAATTTGTTTAACTAATGTCGAATTGATTTAGTAATCGTGTATAATTAAGCTTATTTTGTTTATGAGTTTGTATCGTGTATATTTAAGCAAGTTTGTATTAACCTTTTTATTTTGTAGTTACTCAGTTGATAGAACCCTGTTCTTGCAATTGGGTCGGGCGCATGACAAGAGGTAGACCTTCGGTGCCAATTTTGCACTCAATTCACAGTTAATGACTCAAAATTGAGAGGTCAGTGTAATTATATAAAAATATTTATATATATACAATACTTATACATGTGCTATACATGTGATATCTATATAATAAAATACGACCCATTTTAAATTTCANTTCACAGTTAATGACTCAAAATTGAGAGGTCAGTGTAATTATATAAAAATATTTATACATATACAATACTTATACATGTGCTATACATGTGATATCTATATAATAAAATACGACCCATTTTAAATTTCTTAGTTTAGTTTACCATAAGAGCGGGTGAAATTCATTGAATTTAATTACTCAAAATCATCAACAAAGTTTTTTCCCCATATTTAAAAATTTCGCCAACTCCATGCTTGTTTTTGTGCTAAGTAAAGCCAAATAAAATTTAATTGGTGTAGTATTGNCAACAAAGTTTTTTCCCCATATTTAAGAGAGAGAGAGAGAGAGAGAGGGGCAGAGGGTTTAATTGGGGGTGGCGTGTGTTTGGGTTCAAAATGGGCGGGATTTTTTTTTTTTGGTTGAGATGCATTGCAAGCCATTGAATTGAAATGGAAGAAATGAGATGAAAATGTGGGCCTTTGAATTAAAAGTGAATTTAATCTGAGCCGTTCTTTTGCTTTTCTAAATAAATTAAATTTTAAAATAAAAAAAGATTCAAAATGAGCCTTATCTTATTAGTAAAGATTTTCACCAACTCCATGCTTGTTTTTGTGCTAGTAAAGTCGAATAAAATTTAATTGGTGTAGTATTGTTGGATGAGAGAGAGAGAATTAAATATTTGATTGGATAGACATGGGAGGTGGTTGGAGCANAGAGAGAGAGAGAGAGAGAGAGAGAGAGAGAGAGAGAGAGAGAGAGAGAGAATTAAATATTTGATTGGATAGACATGGGAGGTGGGTGGAGCGNAAAGATTTTCACCAACTCCATGCTTGTTTTTGTGCTAGTAAAGTCGAATAAAATTTAATTGGTGTAGTATTGTTGGATGAGAGAGAGAGAATTAAATATTTGATTGGATAGACATGGGAGGTGGTTGGAGCAACCGATACGACAAGAGTGCCGTCACGCTCACGCATAGATGTGTAATTGTCGAGACGTGCTCTGCTTCATGCCGCCTGGCGTGCGTACTTTGCTTGTGGAGCACTTGCCATACAGAGACAGTTTTCTCAGAACAATCATTACTGCGCCCTATTTGCTGACTGACACATTATAGAGAGAGGGAAATGATGAAATTCACACTTCTTTACACCTCCTGTCCAACACTTGCCTTTAAAATTTTAAGTATCAAAATATGGTATCTTTAAATTTAAGAATAATTTCAATTACATCCCTTCTAGTTTATTAAATTTTTAAAGTCACCTCTTCTATTATGTAAAACATCATTAACTCCCTTCTAGTTTATATTTAAACATCACTGACACCCCCTTTTGATTAGATCATTGTATCTAACAAAAAAATTTATTTAAAAATCCCAAAAATTTTCCCACATAAACTCCAAACAATCTTTCTACATAAAATTAGATTAAAATTTATTTTTTTATATATTAAAATTAAAACTGATTAAAATTTATTTTTTTTACATATTAAAATCTGAGTCGATTAAAATTCGATTCGAACTGGTTAAATTTTATTTTTTTATGCAATAAAATTCGAGTCAATTTGAGCTCTACTTGAACTGTTAGTGCAAATTAAACTTCGCTTCAAGTTAATTAAAATTTATATTTTTTTCACTTAATGAAATTCATGTCAATTAAAATTCAATTCAATTAGATTTAAAATTTATTTTTTACGTATTAAAATTTGAATTGATTAAAATTTATATTTTTTAATACGTAAAAAAAAATAAACAATAGGAGGTCTCATTGAAGATATGTCAATCTAGAGAGGATGTGGATGAAATTTTTTTTAAAATATATCATTAACAATATAATAAAATTGTATTATAATTAGCACCTTTAATTTGATGTGGGGTATTAATGAAAATTTAGAAAATAGAGGAGATATCATTGAAGATATAGTAAATTAAAAGGGTTGTAGTTGAAATTTTCTCTTAAATTTATTTTACAAATAATAGCTAGAAAGAAAGAAAAATTGGAAGGGATAAATTTTTCATCCTTGAAAGAAAAAAAAAAATTCTTCTTTTTTGTTTGGTATGAGGGATGAAAAGTACGAGGAATATATTTTTTATCGTTTGGTATTGAATGATTAAAAATAAAAGGAAAGGAAAAACATGCGTACTCAATTTACAATTCTACACTTAAATATATGAAGCGGATGTTTTTATTGCAAACCAATATTATCAATTTAGAAAAGCTTTTAATCGCCTAATTTTTGTTATGGAAACCGAAATGAAAAAATTTCAGAAATTAAAATTATTTGACTATAGAAATTTAGCGACAACTAAATAGACATTATGGTGTATTGAAAATAAAAAAAACCAAGTTGTTGGAGGTATAGGAGATGTAGTTGAAGCTTTGTGAATTACACGTGGCACATGGCATCATATGTGTTTCAAGCAAATGTCCCAGCAAAAATCTATTGCAAATTATAAGGTTATAAAAGTAAATTAGCTCTATATTATCTCAAAACAATTGGTTTTGTTCAGTTTTCCGCCCAAAAATGGGTGGACTCAAAATGGTGGGCGGATGGATACCATTTCCATCCAATTTTCCTTTGCACTTAACTTTCCTTTGCAACCAGGCAATAACAACACTTTTTTTCTATCTCATTTTCTGTCCTCTTTTTTCTATCCATCCATGTTTTCCTCTAACCAAACAAGCCCCTAGTGTTAATTCCGGTTGAACCACACTTTTAATTAGAAAAAGTGTCCGTAATTTAGTAACCAAATTTAAAAATATTATATTCGGGTAATTGACGTTTTAAAATGTTATATGATAAATAATTCAATTTTTTAGCCAACTAATCTATACAATAAAAAAGTGAGGCATTTAAATTTTATTCCCACATATTTTTTCTACTCATTTTTATTGCAAGTTGAATTATTTAATGTTTGATTAATTTGTGACTCAATACAATTTGTGTTTTATATATGATAGTATACACGTGTTTAGGCCCGTTAATAGATTGAATTTTGATCTAAATCTTAATATCTGAATATAAATTAATATTTTTTTACCAATATTCGAACGGGAATCTAAATCCAAATCAAATATCTTATATTTTCATGGATTCAAATTTGGATATATCTATATTCGATCCGAATCAAATTATATATATATGTTTTATATAATTAAAGAAATTAAGTAATTATTTAAAAACATTTAGTTGAAATTTAGGTATAATTTATTAAAACTTTGTTAATTAAGTTATTCAAATTGGATCAAATTTTAGATTGCTAATTGATTCGAATGTAAACCACAAAAATTAAATCCGTTGAATTATCGGATCCGACTTTTGAAATCAGATTCTGATAAGTCAAAATATGATCCAATGGCAGACCTACACTTATTGATTTTTTTAAGGTCATGTATTTTAAGAAAATTTTGTCATAAAGACTATCGTTTTTTTTCTAAATATTATTCATATACGATAAATTGCCTATGTTGAAATTTTTTTGAGGTTATGTATTTTAAAAAAAAAATTGTTTTAAAAACTAATGGAAGAAATTAATTTTAAATTATATAAACAAAGAAAAAAAGAAAAAAATTGCTATTTAATTGCCTTTTCTTTTTAAGTGTGAAAACAAAGAAGGAGATGTAAGATATTGTATAACTAATACTATTGGTAGATCGGATTTTCATTTAAATTTTGTTTGTATTTTGAATCAATATTTTTCTGTCAACTATGTATTGAAATTCATTAAATGATGCGATTATAATCTGGTTCGGATTTGTGTGTAAAGAATGAAATTGAGCGATTATTTTTGTAAGAGGCAAAAAGTTAACGATACCTCCTACGAGAAATTTGATGTGATATTTCTGGTAAGGAATGTCTTTGAATTTGATCTCCTAATCTTTCGGTTCTGCAAAACGAACAAACTATCCAAGATTGAAGTGTTTCGATCGAAGGTACTCCGATGCTTAAGTTAGTATTGTAATAGAAACGTTTTCTAGAAGACAATGAGAGTTTAGTCTACCTTTCACCTTGATTTCTTCTGTTTTTTATAGATGGTTATCCCATTAGGGTTTCCATAATTTTTGATTCAAAGTGGCACACCTTCCTTCAATTTAGTGATTCAGTTTGGTGAGTTGCTGATATTTCTCTAATAATTCCTTCTGACGTCTGTAGCTCTGTTGATTCGTTTATTCAAAATGCCTAAGTTTAAGGCTTATCTTTATCTTTTTATCTACTGTTATGAACAGCTCGGTCATAATAAGTGTCGAGCACAATGATCAACTCGGTTTGGTAAGAGCCGAGCTCTTTCATTGCTTTGCCGAACCATATTAGTTAGTTCGGCTAGGACCATTTGTCCAAGCAATTGATATCCCCATAACGTGTCATGTCTTGTCAACCTCATGTGGGCTCATTTAATGTCATAGCACGTGTAATAATGGGGGTCAGCCCCTTTATTTGCCCCCAGAAAACATCTGACAAACGTCTTTCATTTGTCAATCATTTTTTGTCTTTTCATCATCATTGCGCGTACTTGTGTCATCCTCCTTAGTATTGGCGGCACGTTTTGGCATTTAAATATTGTCCTTTAGAATTCTTCCTTTTTATAAACAGTTTCTCTTCGTATCTTCTTCTACCTTGACTTCTTACCTCCAAATCCATCTCTGTATCTTGTCTATTTCTGCACTTCATCTTTTTCAATGGCTCCTCTCATACCCTCTGAAATTCTTGCTTTCAAAACTAAATACAACATCCCAGACGATGTTGAAGTGAAGGTTGCTGGCAAAGACGAACCCTTAAGTGGGTCGAGAGAAAGGATCTCAATATATACTTGAGCAATCATTGAAGGCGGTGTGCGCTTCCCTCTTGACCCATTACTCCTTTGGGTCTTGTCAGCTATGAAATTATGCCCAATCCAGTGCTACCCCAATTTCTTCAGAATAATTATGGGCGTAGCTGCTTTAAACAAGCTCCTGAACTTGAGTTTGGGATTATGGGAATTATTGTACTACTACGTAATCAAGGCTATTGGAGATAACTTTTATTTGGCTGTGAGGAAGAAAGACCATTATCTGTTCACCCATCTTTCGGATTCGAACAAAGGTCATGAAAATGACACTGTGTTTGTTTCTGGGAATTGGGAATACCCCGCCGAGGCCACTCCTTCTTATCGTTGTCCCTATGAAGAAAGCGTTCCAGGCATCTTAATCTTTTTCTCTTCCAAACCCTTCCTTTTTTTTTTTTTTTTGATTCTGGACTTCTGTGTGAAGGAGAAACTGTCAAGGGTAGAGTTCCTAAGTCCGCAGTGAAGATGGACGAGCTCAAGAGAGTTTGAGATTTCAATGAGTCCATGCTCTGCCGAGCTGCCCACACTCTACTCAGATACACTCCGACCTATACTTATTTCATTGCAGTACCGAACAGACCCAACATTACTGTGGCCGCAGACTGGGAGACAGTCCAAGCTACTCGGGAACAAACTCCCCGAGCTAAGAAGAAGTCTTCTCTAGCAGCCACCGGACGCCGAACGGTGAAGAATTTTTTAGACTTTTTATCGACTGTGGAGCCGACCCCGTCTACTGAGCCCCCTCCATCTACTTCTGTTCCTTCAATTTCTGTTTTAGAAAAGCCTGTTACTGAGATCCCTGTCGAGCCAGTCCTTTCGAATGCTACAGAAGTGTCAAGAAGTGACTAGGCAGATAAAGTTCATTTTACTGAAACTTCAATTCCGGTAGAGTTGGATCCCCCTGATTCTAGTCATTCCCCCCCATCGCTGAAGATGACTCAATTTTTGAGCTTGTCGAGGAGCCAATTCCGAAAAGGAGCAGGATAGCCGAGTCTGAGGTGAGCCCCTCTGCAAAACTAGTCACCCCTCATTTCTGACCTGTCCTCGGGCCAAAAAAGAGGGACATCACTACAAAAGATTCTGCCATTGAAGATTTTAATGTAGCAGTAGGGATTGCTAGGGGGTAATTTTGCCACAAGACCTAGCAATGAACAAGGGTCTTACAGATGACAAAGTGTCTTGTCAAGCTATCCAACATATGGTCCTGGTAAGACTTATTATGTTATGCTTCTCTTCTTTCCTTCAAGATTTTTCTTGAAAAATTTTCTAAGTCCATTTTTTTTATATCCAAGGGTCTGCAAAAGGTGCATGAGGTCGGGTCTAGGATAACTAGAAAGGATAAGGCTATAAAAGATGTTATCCATGCCCAAGCTTCAGCCCTAGCCAATAAGGAATCGATGGACAAAGAATACTCTAAGCTTTGTGAAAAAGTTTCAACTCTTCAGACTCAAAATCTTAGCCTGGCAGAGAAGAATAGGAAGCTTTTCTTTCGAAGTTGAGAAATTAAAGGAGTCCGAACATAAGGCCGTTGTGGAGCTTTCTCAATCGCAACTGGACTATTCTGACCTTCTAGAAGAATTTGATCAGTTCAAAGCTGATGCAAAGATGACAGAAGATTCAGCATATGTTGAGGGGATTAAGAAGGCAGAAAATGATCTTGCCTTACAAATCTCTCAGCTCCAAAATATTTTTTTCAGCAAGGGCTAGCATGCTGTTTTGGTTGTAGCGGGGGTTCCTTCTTCTTTAGAGCTCTTTTCCAAACATACTCTCCCGAGCACTTGTCAACCTCCTTCTTCCTGAAGTACCTAGAAGATCTTTTTGTTTTGCAACTTCATGTGTAAATGTTCAAAGAATCTTTATAATCTTTTTGAATTTCGAATAAAAAACCACTTTTTGGCTTTTCTGTTATTGAAATCTACTGTATGTTTGGTGAAAATGTAACTTTTGAAGTCTTTGGCCTTTGTTCGGTCTCTTTTCAGGGGTTTGGTTCTTCAGTAGGAAAACTCTTGCAGTTATGGCGACATGTTCAACCCTTCTTCAATGAGCTCGATTCCTCAATAGGAACTAAAAATAAATTTAGAAAATTTTTCAACTCTTGAAGTTATGGCCTTTGGTCGGCCCTCCTTCCAAGAACTCGGCTCCTCAGCAAGAACCAGAAATAACTTAGAAAATTTTTCAACTCTTGAAGTTATGACCTTTGGTCGGCCCTTCTTCCAAGAGCTCGATTCCTTAGCAGGAACCAAAAAATAACTTAGAAAAATTCTCGACTCTTGAAGTTATGGCCTTTGGTCGGCCCTTCTTCCAAGAGCTTGCAGGAACCAAAAATAACTTAAAAAAATTTTCGACTCTTGAAGTTATGGCCTTTGGTCCGCCCTTTTTCCAAGAGCTCGGTTCCTCAGCAAGAACCAAAAATAACTTATGAAAAATGTTCAACTCTTGAAGTTATGACCTTTGGTCAGCCCTTCTTCCAAGAGCTCAGTTTCTCAACAAGAACCAAAAATAACTTAGAAAAATTTTCAACTCTTGAAGTTATGGCCTTTGGTCGGCCCTTCTTCCAAGAACTTGGGTCTTAGTGGAGTTACTCATAGTCCCCTTGGACATCAAAGAGTTTCTACTTCGCACTGACCTGCCAATCCGATTGGACTCAAATCCATCCCTAATCAACTTACATTGTCATGCCTAGATGAGGGCCTGGATTAGATCGAGTGGTTGTGTCTGATTTAAATTTATAACTTCTATCATGTATACATATCAAGGAAAGGAGAACGAGAATACAACGATCTCCAAAAAAGTCTTTTTATTAATAACTTCTGCTCATATCAATACACTTTGCTCAATACTTGTTTATTCATAAGAGGTACCCTTAAGCTTTCAAAGGAACTTCGAAGTTCTATCTTAAAAAGGTACTTCTTAAAAATAGAACTTTCTTAAATTAGTAGAGTTCCAGGGGCGTGGTACCACTTTACCGTCTAAGGTCTCGAGCTTATAATAACCACTGTCTCCTACTTGGGACACCCTATATGGACCCTCCCAATTTGCACCAAGCTTTTCATGGGTAGGGTTTTTAGTTGATCCCAGTACCCGCCTTAGAACCAAGTCACCTAGTATGAAAGATCTAGGATTGACGTTTATATTGTAGGCTCGGGACATATGAAGCCGATATGCTGCCATCCTTATGGCTGCTTATTTTCTTTTTTTCTCTACCAGATCAAGATCTTTGGTGATAACGGCGTGGTTATTAATACTTCTAACCAGCTCGGTTCCAAGTGTTGGCAGGCCGATCTCTAGAGGAATTACCGTTTCTATCCCATAAGCTAGGACGAAAGGAGTTTCTCTAGTTGCACGCTGAGGTGTGGTTTGGTACGTCCACAAAACGGTTGGCAACACCTCTACCCATCTCCCTTTGGCGTCCTCTAACTTTTTCTTGATTCCATCCAAGATTGTCTTGTTGGATATTTCTGCTTGACCATTAGTTTGAGGATAGGCTAGGGTAGAATAGTGGTTCCGAATTCCATATTGCTGACAAAAAGCTTTAAAGGGATCACTATCGAACTGTGTGCCATTATCAAAAATGAGTGTGTGTGGGATCCCGAATCTGGTGATAATGTTTTTCCAGACAAACCTCCTTTTATCGGTATCCTTGATGTTGGCTAGGGGTTCGGCTTCCACCCACTTCGTAAAATAGTACGTTACAACGAGAAGGTACTTCTTATTGCCAAAAGCCCGAGGTAAATGGCTCACTATGTCTAGCCCCCTTTGCGCAAATGGCCACGGGCTTGTTAATGACAGCAACTCCTAGGATGGTTTTCTTGGTATTGGTGAGAATTTCTGACATTTCTCACATCACCTAACAAACTACTAGGCGTCCTTCTGCATGTAAGGCCACCAAAAATCTTGAGAAATAGCTCGATGAGCCAGAGACCTTCCGCCACTATGAGTCCCACAACTTCCTTCGTGAATTTCAAATAAAAAGTCCAGGATTATCTTTGGGTGTACACACTTCAAATATGGGTCCCCAAATGAGCATCGGTAAAGTTCATCTTATGGAGATAACCAGAATCTGGTCGATTTCAGACGTAACTTATAAGCCTCCTTCTTGTCCTCAGGCAAATTATCATTCTTCAAGAAATCAATGATTGGAACTCAATGGTAAGAGTTCTTTCGTTATGAACATATGATTCGGCTTCGTTATATAAGACTTCATTAGTACAGGTCGGCAAAGTGTTGGGCTCAGACTGGAACTCAATGGTAAGAGTTTTTTCGATTTCTCGTTAATTGTTAAGGCCAATGAAGCTAAAACATCAGCATGCAAGTGTTTTGCTCTTCCAACCTGCTGGATCGAGTATTCTGAGATTTTGCTTAGCTCTTTTTTTGTAATGGCATGGTACGCCATCATTCTTTCATCCTTAGTTGCATACTCCTCTATTATCTGATTCACCACTAACTGTGAATTAGAGAATATCTGGAGCTTTGCTNGTTGAGCGTCATTCTATATGTATGGCCACCAAAAACCTTGAGAAATATCTCGGTGGGCAAAAGATCTTCCGCCTGTATGAGCTCTACAACTTCCTTCATGTATTTCGGCTAGAAAGTCAATAACTATCTTCGGATGTACACATTTCAAATATAGTCCTCCAAATGAGCGTTGGTAGAGCTCGTCCCTTAGAGATAGCCAAAATCTAGCTGCCCTTAGACGTAACTTATAAGCTTCCTTCTTGTCTTCAGGCAAGTCATCATTTTTTAAGATGCCAATGATTGGATCCATCCAACTCGGCTCGGTTACATTTTCAAAACTTCCTTAGATCTGATTGGGAAAATACTGGGTTCGGATTGGAATTCAATGGTAAGAAATCTCTTAGTTTCTTGGTCAACATCCGAGGCCAGTGATGCTAAGGCATCAACATGCGAGTTCTTAGCTCTTGTAACCTACTGAATTGAGTATTCGGTATTTTGTATAGTTCCTTCTCCACAATGGCATGATACTCTATTTTGTATATCTGGAGCATCATTGCCCCCAGCTCGGCTGCTAACCTTACTCCAGCAATCAAAGCTTCATACTCAGCTTCGTTGTTTGAGGCCCGGAAGCCGAGCCTGATGGCTTTCTCGAGAATACACCCATCTGGACTCATAAGAGTGAGACCAATATCGAAACCCTTTTGATTTGAAGACCCATCAACNGGCTTTCTCGAGAATACACCCATCTGGACTCATAAGAGTGAGACCAATATCGAAACCCTTTTGATTTGAAGACCCATCAACGGATAGGATCCAACTACCATCGAGCCCTGATTTTTGATAGTCATCAGCTCCTTCTTTCTGCTTCGGGCAATTTCTAGGTTGGAATTCTATGATGAAGTCTGTGACTACCTGACCCTTTATTGTCTTCCTTGGTTTGAATCCAATGTCGAATTCTCTGAGCTCAACTGCCCATTTAGCAACACGTCCAAACAGGTCAAATTTTTGAAAAAGGGACTTCAACGGCTGATTGGTGAGCACTGTGATTTGGTGAGCTTGGAAATAATATCTAAGCTTCCTAACCGAGCTAACCGGTGCGAGTGCGATCTTCTCCAAATGAGTATACCTTGATTTTGCATCTAAGAGTATCTTGCTCATGTAATAGACATGTTTTATCTTTTTACGATCATTCCTCATCAACGCCCCACTCATCGCGTCCTCCGATATTGCTAGGTAGAGAAAAAGTCTCTCTTCAGGCAATGAGGTTGATAGGATCAATGCGGAGGTTAGGTATGCCTTAAGATTTACAAATGCTTCCTTGCATTTCTGGCTCTAGAGTGTTCCCTTCTTTCCTTTGATTGATTGGAAAAAAAGGTCCACATTTGTTAGATGCTCAGGATATGAACCTTCCAAGAGCAGTTGTCATTCTTGTTAGCCTCTGTACCTCTTTCACAGTCTGAGGTAATTATAGCTCGACCATGGCGTTCACCTGATCGGGGTTTATCTCTATTCCTTGGTGTGTAACCAAGAAGCTAACGAATTTCCCTAATCCAACCCCGAATGCACATTTTGAAGCGTTTAATTTCATATTGTACCTTCGTAGAACATCAAACGTACTTTTCAGGTCGGCACTGTGATTGGTGGCCTTTCAACTCTTCACCCCCATATCGTCAATATAGACTTCTACAGTACTACCTATCATATGTGAGAACATTTTGGTTACCAACATCTGGTACGTTGCTCCAGCATTCTTCAACCAGAAGGGCATTACCCTGTAATAGTATGTCCCTTCTAGCATTATAAAGGCAGTCTTTTCCTGATCTTCCTCGGCAAGGGGGATCTGGTGGTACCCCCTGTATGCATCCAAGAAGCTCATTGCTTGTGATCGGTAGTTGCATCAACCATTTGGTCTATCTTAGGCAGGGAGAAGCTGTCTTTTGGACAAGTTTTATTGAGGTCGGTGAAGTCAACACAGACTCTTCACTTCCTATTCTTCTTCTTCACCACCATGGTATTGGACAGCCATGTCGGATACTGTACTTCCTTAATTATTTTAAATTCAAGTAGTCGTGCTACCTCCTCCTTCACTGCATCTTGATGAAGTGGGGCCGACCTCCTAAGCATTTGTTTGATTGGCTTGAAGGTGGGGTCGATATTCAACCAGTGACATGCCACTTCAGACGGTACGCCGGGCATATCACTTGTAGCTTTTGTTTGACTGTCAGCGTATTCTTGCAATAGGGTGACGAGTTCCTCTTGCTGCTCGGGGGCTAAGAGTCGTCCCTAACAAAAAGTATTTTTCTTGATCTCCATATTTGTCTAAAGGCACTTTAGTCAAGTCTTTGATCGTTCGGTCTGCAACTTCCTTTTCTGTGCCTAAAGGTACTTTAAGGCTTATCATGATAGCTTGTTCGGCAGAACCAACAGAGTTGCTGAGTGTTGATTGCTATTTTGCCTCCTCGGCTATTGAATTCTTTTCTTGAACTTCTATTCCATCTTTGGCTTTGACTGAGGCTAGTAAACAAGTTCTGGAACTAACCTGGTCTTCTTGGATGTTTACTATTCCCTCAAATGATGGGAACCTCAGCATCTGGTGGTATGTCGATGGTACCACCTTCATTTCATGTAACCAGGATTGACCCATTATAACGTTATAAGCCAAGACGGTATCCACTACCAGAAATTTGGTCATGATGGAGACTAGTCCAGTCTTTACAAGCAGTGTGATCTTTCTCCTAGGAAGAATTGTTTTTCCACTAAAATCAATAAGGGGAGTATTTGAGGGCTTCAAATTCTCCTGCTTGAGGTCGAGCTTCTCGAAGAGGTCCATATACATTATTTTTGAGGAACTCCCTGGATCGATTAGAACTCGTCTCACATCGTAGTTGGCGATCCTGAGAGTGACTACTAACGCGTTGTTGTGTGGCTGATGAACTTCGACCAGATCTTGCTCGGTGAAGCAAATAGCCTCAGCTGATTCTTCAATCTTAATTCTTTTATTCCTAACCTCGGGGGTTAATCGCAATTGGTAAACTTCCCTTTCCTTGGCATCTTTCTGAATGTACGTCCTAGTAGCATTGTTCGTCAACATTTGCAGATTCGTTGTAGCATGTATCACATCTATCACCCCAGCTGGGGTGTTATGATCTCCTTTCGGTTCGGCTCTCCCTCCATCGGTTCTTGCCTCACCTTCGATGAACTCGGCGAGATGCCCAGCCTAGACCAGTTCTTCTAAGTGTTGCTTCAGAGATTGACAATTTTCAATCATATGACCCACATCCCGATGATATGAACACCTGTAGTTTGGGTTCCTTTTTAAAGGATCCTTTGTTAACTTATTGGGTCACTTAAAAAATGGCTTCGCTTTGATCTGATTCAATATCTTGTAAATTGGTTCCTTGAACAACGTGTTTACCCCAAGAAAAGGGAACTTCTAAGGGTAACATTCCTTCTCATTCTTTCTTTCGCCATCTCTGCTCGATTCAGTCTACTTGTCACGATCGAACTGCCTCCTACCTTGATGTTCTTTAATCACATCTCTAGATAAGTCATCATCGACTTTGGCATACTTCTCAATTCTTGCCATGAATTCTTCAAGATCTATAGCTGGCCTTCTGGTGAGTGATTGATACAGAGGGTTCTCTTTTGGCAATTCGATTTTGAAAGACACGACTGTAATTTCGGGATTGCATCCCTCAACCTCATTCATCGTCTCCCAATAATGATGCGCATACTCTCGCAAAGTTTCATTATTTTTCTTCTTCAAAGTCAGCAGAGCCCTAACATCTTTAGGTTGCTTACTACTTGTAATGAACCGAGCCGTAAACTGCTCGGCCAATTGTGACCGTCCGTCAATCGAGTCCTTCGGCAAGCCGTCGAACCACTTCATGGCTGCCTCCCCAAGTCTGCTAAGGAAAATGGTCCAGAGCAAGGGCTCGTTTCTTTGGTGAATGGTCATCAATTGTCTAGAATTCCTGATATGGGAGGCTGGGTCAGTTTTTCCATCGTAAAGCTTAAAATTTGGGATGACGAACTTGCTCGGGATTCGCCCATTTTCGATCCATGTAGTGAAAGGTGATGACTCCGAGCCGTCTCCGTATTCTCCTATCACTCTTCTGGCTAAGTCCCTAGCCGACCTCTGTTCTGGTCGTCTAAGGCGGTTGTTGAGTTCCTCGGTGATGTACTGCTTCCGGGCATCCTCCTCTTGGATCCGAGTTTTCTTCTGCTGGCTCTTTCTATCTTTGGTGCTTTTGATTCTATCCGATTTCTTTTCAAGACTTTCTCGCCGATTTTCCCTTATACGTTTCTCCTTCCTAGTTGTCCCTATTAGCTGGGCTTTTAATATTTCGTTTTCCTTCAGCAAATCTTTTTCCTTGGCATAGGATTTCTTGAACAGCTTGTCATGAGCAACAAGCCAATCTTGCAGGGATTGGACCAACTTTGCTAGGGAATAGTTTTCCCCCTCGGCACAGAGGGATCCACNTGTTCCCTTATACGTTTCTCCTTCCTAGTTGTCCCTATTAGCTGGGCTTTTAATATTTCGTTTTCCTTCAACAAATCTTTTTCCTTGGCATAGGATTTCTTGAACAGCTTGTCATGAGCAACAAGCCAATCCTGCAAGGATTGGACCAACTTTGCTAGGGAATAGTTTTCCCCCTCGGCACAGAGGGATCCACCACGATCTTCAATTTGTCGGGTTCGGTTTTCGAAGGGTTTGAAACTTGCTGAGGAGAACTCTTCATCCTCGTGGGGTCTGGATGGGCTTTTATTGACGTGCGATCTCATGTTGCTATCGGATGGAAGAGATACTAGATGAGAATTTCCCAAGGTGAAACTGCCTATGCGTGATCCGATCGCACTTCTGAGTCTCGACATTGTAGTTTTTAGTTTCGAGGGATGAAAATTTTTCCACAAGTGATGCCAAATATAAGAGGCAAAAAATTGAGAGTACCTCCTACAGGAATTGAAAGATTGATTTGCTTCTAAAATTGATCTCCTAGTCTTCCCTCATCTACAAAATGAACAAACTGCCCAAGATCGAAGTGCTTCGATTGAAGGCACTCCGATGCTTAAGTCAGTAATAGAACTGAGGCAATTGCAAGAAGACAAGGAGTGTTCAACGTACCTTTCACCTTAGCTTCTTTTGCTTTTTATAGATGGTTATCGCATTAGGGNTTTGATGCTTAAGGCAGTAATAGAACTGAGGCAATTGCAAGAAGACAAGGAGTGTTCAACGTACCTTTCACCTTAGCTTCTTTTGCTTTTTATAGATGGTTATCGCATTAGGGTTTCCATAATTTTTGATTCAAGGTGGCACACATTCCTTCAATTCAGTTATTCAGTTTGGGAAGTTGCTGATATTTCTCCAATAATTCCTTTTGATATCCGCAGTTTCGTTGATTCATTCATTCAAAATGCCTAAGTAATAGGCGAGTCTTTACCTTTCCACGTACTGTTGCAAACAGCTCATTCATTTTAAGTGTCGAACTCCTTTGTTTGTCGAGCACATCAATGAGCTTGATTTTGTAAGAGCCGATCTCTTGATAGGAGTCAAACGCTTTAATCAGGTCATTCATAATGAAAACCGAACTCTTTTTTTCTTTGCCGNTTATATGCGAGTCTTTACCTTTCCACGTACTATTGCAAACAACTCAGTCATTTTAAGTGTCGAACTCCTTTGTTTGTCGAGCACATCAATGAGCTTGATTTTGTAAGAGCCGATCTCTTGATAGGAGCCAAACGCTTTAATCAGGTCATTCATAATGAAAACCGAACTCTTTTTTTCTTTGCCGAACCTTTGGACCGGCACGGCTTGGTTTATAAGGCTGAGTGAATGATTTCTTCGTCACGTGACCTGTCTTGTCAACCTCACGTGGGCTTCATTTAATGCCATAACACGTGTAATAATGGGGGCCAGCCCCTTCATTAACTCAAAACACTAATTTCAAAGAAATTAGATAATGAAATACTAATATCACTATCTATGTGGTCGGGTTGTGGCAGCTTGGTGATTGGGTTGGGTTTTCGTTGTGGGATTTAGATCACTTCCATTACCCCTTCCCTTCAATTCGCTTCAATATAGTGTTAAATGAGTGACATGTGTAAGATTTTGAATTTTAATGGATACGATATTTCTTTATTCATTCTATTGTTCATAGAGTGTTAACCATGGTTAAGAAATTATCTCAAGAAAAAAATCTCGTTCATTTAAATTTAAAATCTTACACATCACCCATCTAGAACTGTATTAGAGAGAATTGAAGGAAATGGGTAATGGAGGGGATTTGAATCCAATGTTTTGGTGTTTTCCCACATTTGGACAGTGAAAAACATATTTCAGTGTCTTTACANCGTCACCCATCTAGAACTGTATTAGAGAGAATTGAAGGAAATGGGTAATGGAGGGGATTTGAATCCATTGTTTTGGTGTTTTCCCACATTTGGACAGTGAAAAACATATTTCAGTGTCTTTACATGGTGAAATTGGGTGGTCAAATGCATATTTCATTTTCTGTGTAGCTAGTTTTTGGCTTATTTCACTGTCCACTGGTTGGTCTGGACAGTGAAAAATGGATGTCTACCATTGCCATGNTTTCAGTGTCTTTACATGGTGAAATTGGGTGGTCAAATGCATATTTCATTTTCTGTGTAGCTAGTTTTTGGCTTATTTCACTGTCCACTGGTTGGTTTGGACAGTGAAAAATGGATGTCTACCATTGCCATGAAAAATGGAATATACACCATTCCACTGTCATGGACAGTGAAATGAGACGTATTTCACTATCTTGGACTATGAAATTCATTTTNAATGGTTGGTCTGGACAGTGAAAAATGGATGTCTACCATTGCCATGGAAAATGGAATATACACGATTCCACTGTCATGGACAGTGAAATGAGACGTATTTCACTATCTTGGACTATGAAATTCATTTTTAATGACAGTGAAATTATGACTACTTTTTTTGTTTTGATAGAAAAATTTTGTCCAAAAAAATGTGATTTTCATTAATAAATCTGACTAATTTTCAAAATTTGACTAATTTTCATTGTCTTGGACAGTGGAATATATATATTCCACTGTCTAAGTAGTTTGATTGCAGTTGCATGCTAATTGTGTATTTTACTGAACAAGTTGAACAGTAAAATAAATATTTACTGTCTTGGTCGTTGGGTCTGAGGTGAAATCATTTTGTATTATTTATGTTCNGTATTTTACTGAACAAGTTGAACAGTAAAATAAATATTTACTGTCTTGGTCGTTGGGTCTGAGGTGAAATCATTTTGTATTATTTATGTTCCACTTTCACTACAAAACAGTGAATAACGAAAAACTAGTTTTTTTTTTCTTATAAATGAAATTTGTTTTATGGAAAAGAGTGTTAATTAATATTGGTATACGTATATTGGGCTATGAAATACGCCCGAATTCAAACCATCAAAGGAGTAACCATAACAAGAAAATGAAATGGGGCATGGGATAAGCCATCAGCATTAGGTAGACTTCTGGACTGGTTTGTTCGGATGAACCAGTGGTATCATAATCCAACACTTAGAAATGGTGTCATTTTTATAATCTCAGCCCTTGGGTTGTTTAGATGAACCAGTAAGCTCACTAGTAGTNCGTCGTTGACTTTGACATACTTCTCGATCCTTGCCATTAATTCTTCCAAGTCGGTGGCTGGCCTCCTGGTGAGTGATTGGTACAGAGGGTTCTCCTTTGGCAACCCAATCTAGAAGGATGCAACTGTAATTTCATGATTGCATCCTTCGACTTCATTTATCGTTTCCCAATATCGATAAGCGTACTCTCGCAGAGTTTCATTACTCTTCTTCTTCAACGTCAGCAGAGCCCCCACATCTTTTGGTTACTTATTGCTAGTAATGAACCGAGTCTTGAACTGCTCAGCTAGTTGTGACCATCTATCTATCGATTTCTTCGACAAACTATCGAACCATTTCATAGCCGACTCCTCAAGACTGCTAGGGAAGATGGTGCAAAGCAATTATTCATTTCTTCGGTGGATGGTCATCAACTGTTTGTAATGTCTGATGTGTGAGGCTGGATCTGTTTTTCCGTCGTAAAGTTTAAAATTTGGGACGGTAAACTTGCTCGGGACTCACCCCTTTTCGATCCATGAAGTGAAAGGTAACGAATTCAAGTCGTCCCCGTATTCCCTTGTTGCCCTCCTGGCTAGGTCCCTAGTCGATCTCTGTTCTGGCCTTTTCAGGCGGTTGTTGAGTTCTTCGGTGATATACTGCTTCTAAGATTCTTTTTAGGGTTTCCGTAATTTTTGATTCAAGGTGGTACACCTTCCTTCAATTTAGTGATTCAGTTTGGGAAGTTGTTGATATTTATCCAATAATTCCTCCTGACGTCTGTAGTTCTGTTGATTCTTTTATTCAAAATGCCTAAGTTTAAGACTTATCTTTATCTTTTTATCTACTGTTTCGAACAGTTCAGTCATAATGAGTGTCGAGCACATTGATCAACTCGATTTGGTAAGAGTCGAGCTCTTTCATTACTTTGCCGAACCATATTGGTTTGTTTGGCTAGGACCATTTGTCCGAGCAGCTGATATCCCTGTCACATGTTCTGTCTTGTCAACCTTACGTGGACTCATTTAATGTCATAACACGTGTGATAATGGGGATCGGCCCCTTCAATTTTCATTTTTGTTAGTATAAATTTTAATTATTCGATCAACATTAATTGATAAATTTTGAATTATTAAAGTAAATACAAATTATTTATAATTTATGTAGACTCAACTTCCGATTGAAAACGATTGGAATTGGACACAAAGGTTGTGATTGGCTCAAAACAATTCAATTTTTCATAATCTATACTAAATTGAGTAGTAACGTCACTTTTATTTTATAGTAACTTGGGTACATTATCTAAATTTTTATAAAACTAAATTTGAAAATAATAAATTTTCAATTTTTATCCAAATTCAGTCTGCTATTGGCAAATTTGGCAGTGCTGATTAGGGGTGATAATCAAGCTGAATTCGAACCTAATCCTTCGACTATTTACACATAAAGGAGCTTAAAAAAATGTTCAAATTTGACTCGTTTAACAGCTCTAGTGCTGATCGAATTCAATGGGCCTTGATTCTGAATTGGGCCAAGAATGGCCCTATTCGTACTTGCTTAAATTCCCCCTTGCTTGGACTTTTTTAATGAAGTTTCACCTGGCTGGAAAGGTGGGCTTTTGTAGACAAACCCCTTGGGCCTCTAATGGGCTCCATGTACCTTTGCTTCAAAATAACTGAAGTAAAAGCCTTTCAATTTTTCTCTCTCTCTTTTTCTTTTTTTTTTAAATTTTTGAAAGGGTTAAGAAATTATGAGTTNTAGACAAACCCCTTGGGCCTCTAATGGGCTCCATGTACCTTTGCTTCAAAATAACTGAAGTAAAAGCCTTTCAATTTTTCTCTCTCTCTTTTTCTTTTTTTTTTAAATTTTTGAAAGGGTTAAGAAATTATGAGTTCTCTAGCACAATAATGGATGATATTATTTTGTATTTGGTTTGGAAAAATGAATCATGTACAAATTACAGATCCTAAATTACTATAGATAAAGAGATTAATCCTCCTACATTNTTCTCTAGCACAATAATGGATGATATTATTTTGTATTTGGTTTGGAAAAATGAATCAAGTACAAATTACAGATCCTCAATTACTATAGACAAAGATTAATCCTCCTACATCAGAATAAGTCAATCGCCAGCCATAAACTACACCCCCATTGCATGAAAACCAATCAAGTTATTAATTAATATTGTGCTGTAAAATTTCTTGTCTATAAATTTATTTCTTTACCACCGAGTGGGGTGGTCTAGTGGATATCGACCAAATTTCTCACTTTGAAGTTGGAGATTCAAATCTTAGAGTCCACATTAGGACTCGGTGGTTGTCCGTTGTACTAGCCCAGTTAAGCTTATTTCCGAGAGAAATAGCGGAAGCAGTTAAGAGTCTCATGATTCCACCACTGAGGGCTNTTTCTTGTCTATAAATTTATTTCTTTACCACCGAGTGGGGTGGTCTAGTGGATATCGACCAAATTTCTCACTTTGAAGTTGGAGATTCAAATCTTAGAGTCCACATTAGGGCTCGATGGTTGTCCGTTGTACTAGCCCAGTTAAGCTTATTTCCGAGAGAAATAACGGAAGCAGTTAGGAGTCTCATGATTCCACCACTGAGGGCCTATTGGGATAGCCTTTAGGCACTCTTCATTGCCCCTCATCTCCTTTTTTTCCCAGCAAAAAAAAAAACAAAGTTTTCTTTTTCCGAGAAAAAAGTCTTGAATCTCCAAAGAAAATTAATAAAGTTAAAAGAGGCTACGTGGGCTGGATCTGAACTGAAGCCTATAAATTGACTTAAGCCCAATTATAGCTCATACCAAAAGTTGTTTTTAAGGAAAATTTGGGGGTTGGTCCCTTTTGTATACTTATTTGAACTTAAGTTGACTCAAAAAAATTGTCTGGGGATAAATTTATTTTGATCTCTATTATCTAAAATGCCTTCGTAGTTATATTTAAGGATTATTTGCGTTGAAGGTCCCCAAAGTGTAGAATTTGTTTTATTTAATTCCCAATATTTCAATTACTTCATTTTAGTTCTTGAATTATTGAATATGTTTATATGTGATTCCTTAAGCAGACAATATCNAAATGCCTTCGTAGTTATATTTAAGGATTATTTGCGTTGAAGGTCCCCAAAGTGTAGAATTTGTTTTATTTAATTCCCAATATTTCAATTGCTTCATTTTAGTTCTTGAATTATTGAATATGTTTATATGTGGTTCCTTAAGCAGACAATATTCAAATTATTAACAGTTTTTAATCATAAACTTATCATTTAATATCTAAATATGGACAAAAAATAATTTGGATAACTCTTGACAAAAATTTGTAATATGGGTAGATCTTGACTAAAATTTGGATAACTCATGAATAAAATTGTGTAATTTGGGTAGCTCTTTTACCAAAATTTGAATAAAAATTTGGTCAAAAGTTACCCAAATAATTTTTTTTTTCTCAAATTTAACTATTACATGACAAATTTATAATAAAAAATCGTTAGCATTCTAAACGTTGTTTGTTAAGGGGTTACATAGAAATATATTCAATATTTATGGGACTCAAATAATGTAATTGAAATATTGGGTACCAAAATGAGATATATTTTATACTTTGGGACCTCCAAAGTAATTAACTCTATATTTGATTAAAATAATTTGAAAANTTTTTTTTTTCTCAAATTTAACTATTACATGACAAATTTATAATAAAAAATCGTTAGCATTCTAAACGTTGTTTGTTAAGGGGTTACATAGAAATATATTCAATATTTATGGGACTCAAATAATGTAATTGAAATATTGGGTACCAAAATGAGATAAATTTTATACTTTGGGACCTCCAAAGTAATTAACTCTATATTTGATTAAAATAATTTGAAAACTAACAACTCTTAAATTTTAGGAGTTTTACTATCATTAAAATTATTTTTCTATCATACCTATCTATCTATATAGTAAGTAGCTAGATTGTTTGTCTTGAACTTTTTGCGGCTCAGATTGATTTGATTCAATGGTCCTAATTAGTCTTTCATTCTTTGTATAAGTCTAAGACTCTCAACTCTTATATAATTTTCTCTCTCTCTTTCTCTCTCTCATACTATTATTTTTTATTTCTTCGGTGTTATTTTTGTTATTATTTACTCCATAAAACAGTTGAAACTATATCTTATAAAATTATTTATTCTATAAAACTAATACAAAANCTAATTAGTCTTTCATTCTTTGTATAAGTCTAAGACTCTCAACTCTTATATAATTTTCTCTCTCTCTTTCTCTCTCTCATACTATTATTTTTTATTTCTTCGGTGTTATTTTTGTTATTATTTACTCCACAAAACAGTTGAAACTATATCTTATAAAATTATTTATTCTATAAAACTAATACAAAATTTTTATATATATGACAACATGTAATTTGCCACTTACATCTTAATTTGTAAATAACACTCAATATAATTAAAAAAAAATAGCACATTGATTATAAACTCTAAATAATATTCAACATGAAATGAACCTTAGATTGTAAATAAATATATAATTTTATATAAAATTGACATTTCATTTTTTCCAATTTATATTAAACTTTGTCTAATTAATATTAAAATTCATTTAATCAATTTTTTGGGTACTAAATTAAATTTTATTTGATTTATTAAATTTTTAATTTTTTTGGTACTAAATTTAGAGAATGGCAATTGTAAAAATAATAAAAATATTTTGAATGAAATTATTAATTTTCATTAGCGACATTGACGGAAGGGAGAAAAATGGGTCTCTAGGCAATGAATTCAAACTTCAATGGGTCTCCGTGTTATTTATAAAATGTTGGGAGCTGTCCATGTAATATTGTCAAAACTCAGGGAATGTCCATGATTTTTATCTCGTTTTTTAATTGAACATTAATTTATTATTATTATATCTTAAAAACTTGAGTATTTATTGGTTAGGGGGGGTTTTTTGCTAACCAAAAAAGAAATGTATGTGAGTATTTTTCTGTGTATATTTATATGTGGGGAATTGGACATTTAGTGATGNAAAAGAAATGTATGTGAGTATTTTTCTGTGTATATTTATATGTGGGGAATTGGACATTTAGAGATGATNCCATGATTTTTATCTCGTTTTTTAATTGAACATTAATTTATTATTATTATATCTTAAAAACTTGAGTATTTATTGGTTAGGGGGGGTTTTTTGCTAACCAAAAAAGAAATGTATGTGAGTATTTTTCTGTGTATATTTATATGTGGGGAATTGGACATTTAGTGATGATATTGTGTCATTTATGGTTGAATAGAGATAATAGTGATAAATTCATAAATTTTATAAAAGAATAAGATTTTGTTGATTTTATTTATCGCTTAAAGATTATGAATTTAATTGTATTCTATTAGCATTTTTTTTATTGAGGTATTTATTACATGGGGATAGGGCGGATTAGAAATATAATGGTCAATTTTATAATTATGTTGTGTTATTGGAATGAGTGGTAATAGAAGTGATAAATTCATGAGTTTTATAAATGAGTAAAATTTTATTTATTACTTAAAAATTATAATTTTTAATGGGATTATGTTAGTATTTTTTTCCTAGAGACATTTGTATATATGGTGTTGGTATTGTTTTTGAGAGTTTTTATATATATTTATGACAATGTCATTAATACGAAAGATATGACCGACAATATATTTAGAATTATTTTAAAAAAATAATTGGTATGAATATTTTTGAGTAATTTCTTTTAAATTTGGATAATTATTTAAGATTTTATCTGTTTGTTGTATAGTGTCTTCAGACACGAGTAATGACATGTATATCTATATAATAAAGTAGCTAAATTTCTTTATCTTTAGCTTTTTCCGGCTCAGATCACTTGACGATTATTGATTTGACGGTTCTCATGCCAACTTTTTCCAAGGCTCCTATCGCTCATCTAACTCTCTTTATATCTATCTTATACTCTCTCTCTCTCTCTCTCTCTTCTCACATATTATTATCTTATTTTTTCTGTTTTTCAAGTATTATTTTTTTATTATTTAATACATAAAACACATGAAACTACATGTTATGCAATATTTATTCCATAAAATTATTTCAAAATTTTATATATCTAGCAACATATATTTTGTCACTTGCTTCTTAATTTGTAAATAACATTTAATGTAAATAAAAAATAGCACTTCACGATTTGAGGACTTTTTTATCTGAGTTTCACATCGTTGCCTGAAATTAGGTTTTAATTGATTCAAGGCCTAAATTATTCTAAAATTTTCATTGATAATAGTTTTTATATAAATTATTTTTTTTTAGTTTTTTTTTAATGTTTGATGTATTTGTTATAATTTTGGTACTAAATTTTTTAAATTTTTTCGAACTATCAAATTTTCAAAATTTTTTGTCAACTTTTTAATTTACTTTCACTTATTTTCATGTGAACCAAAGATTTTTGAGTTTAACAAGTGGAGGTGAGCGATTCTCTTAAAAAAAAGTGGGGGGGTGAACAATTGGTTTGGTTTAAGTATGTGTGGTAGAATCTTGACCAAAATAAAATTTACCAAATGATATAGTAAGAGAGAATACGTTATCATGTGAAAAAATCTGTATTTAAATTTTATGGGTTAAAATACAAATTTTTAAGTTTATATACAACAAAAAAAATTATAATTTAAGATCATTTCATGTTGGTTTAATCAACAACAAATAATATTTAACATGAAATGAACCTTAAATTATAAATTAATATATATTTTTATCAAAAATTGACATTTAATTTTGTCCAATTTAAATTCAACTTAGTCAAATTAATATCAAATTGATTTTTATTGTTATCAAATTAATATTAAAATTCATTAAGTCAATTTTTTTGGTACTAAATCAAATCTTATTTTATTTTATTAATTTTTTTGGTTATTAAAGTTGGAGAAAGACAAGTATAAAAATAATAATTTTTTTTGGGGATAAAGTCATCACTTTTCATTAGCAATATTAAAGGAAGGGAGACAGAGGAGGTTTCTGTGTAATAAATTTTAAACTCCAGGGGTCTATGTGTTATTTATAAAATATTTGGGGGTTTCTGCATAATATTGTCAAAACTTTGGGAAAGTCCGTATTTTTTATCCTATTTTTTAATTAGATATTAATTTATTATTATTTTATCATAAAAACTTGAATTATTATATTTCTAATAAAAGCAGGTACTAGTTAGGAAGATTTGTTGGCAGTTAAAAAATAAATGAGTGAAAGTATGTTTCTGTGTATATTTATATGTGGAGGATTGAAAATTTGGTAATTAAATTTATAATTTTATTGTGTTATTTGGGGTTGAATGGAGATAGTGATGATACATTCATGAGTTTTATAAATGAGTAAAATTTGGTTGATTTTATTTATTGCTTAAAAATTATAAATTTAATTGCATTATGCTAGTATTTTTTTTTTGCTTGAGATATTTATTACATGGAGATAATGTGGATTGAAAATATGGTGATTGTGTTTATAATTATATTCTGTTTTTGAATTGAGTGGTGGTAAAGGTGATAAATTCATACTTACCCAAAAAAAAAAGTGATAAATTCATGAGTCTTGTAAATAAACAAAATTTTGTTTATTACTTAAAAATTGTAAATTTCAATGGATTATGTTAGTATTTATTTTTTTTTTCCAGAAGCATTTGTATATGTAGTATTGTTTTGAAGAGTTTTATATATTTTTTCGACAGTTCTATTAATATGGAGGATATGATCGACGATATATTTCAATTCATTTTAAAAGAAGAATTGATATGAAAATTTTTAGACCATTCTTTTTGAATTTGGACAATTGTTTAAGAATTTTTTGTTTGTTATATAGTGCCTTCAAGCATGGGTAATGACAAGTCTATATAATAAAATGACTATATTTTTTTGTATTTAGCTTTTTGCGGTTCAAATCGCTTGAAGAAATATTAATCCAATGGTTCTAATGCGAAATTTCCACATCCCCCAATTTTTTGAGCAAGACTTTCATTCTTTCCATATTTCTAAAACTCCTATCTCATTATCTCATACTACACATTAATTAGGTCGATAATTATGATTCTAATTAAATATTATTTTTAAAAATTTTAAATAAATAAATGGACTTTAAATACAGATTTTTTGCCTTAAAACGAGTCGAACGACTATAATATAGATCATATTTTGTATTAAAATAAAAATAATATAATATTCAAATAGTATAATAAGCATATAATATATGTGTAATTTGTGATATGTCTATATACTAAGGGAGCTAGCATTAATTTGTGATATATCTATATGGGTCCATTTGGTTAAGAAGAAAAAAATGATGGAATGTGAAAATGATAGAAAGTGAAGTGAAAGAAAAAAAATGACAAAAAATATATTTTCATGCAAGTATTTGGTTAAAATGAAAAATTTATAGGAAAATTTTTTTAAAAAAAATTTTATTGTTTGAAATAAAGTAAAGTTATAAGAAATTATTTATAATTGTCTAAATTACCCTTAATTATATTAAATTGGTCTAAAAAGAAAAAATATGTAATTACAATTGAACGTTAAATGTTTTTTAAAAAGTGGCTCGAAACCTAATTCTAAGCAAACACCAACACAAAAGTTTTTGGGCCAAATATTATATGATTCATCAAATTCATACCAAAAATTTTTTAAATTAATAACAAATAATTTATTTTAAGAAAAATTAGGGTAAAATGAGAAGTTTGCTATAGATCACAACTTTCTTATATTTCCTTGTGTTTTATATGAGAAAAAAAATTAGTTATTTGTGAAAAAATTTAAGCATAAAATAAAATTATTTTTTCTATCATTTTTCTTTTCATGTTTACTAAATACATTAAAAATTTAAAAAGTATCACTTTCTTACATTTTTTACCATTCTCCCATTAAACAAACGAACTCTATAGTAAACGAACTAGTATTATTTGTCTTGAACTTTTCCCAACTCAGATTGTTTTAAGATTATTGATTAAACGATCCAAATTTCTTCTTCAATTTTGTTTTTCACCCAAAAGTTACAAGAATTCTTTCATTTTACTTGATTATGGGTTCGTAGTGATTATGATTAGGATTCAAATTGAGCTGAATTTAATTGTCGAGTATAAAATATATATTCTTGTTTAAACTTAATTTTTCTTGAATTTTATGAGTATTCAAGTTGAAATTAAATTGAATTTGATTGTAAAAGTAATAAAAAATAACTAAACTAAAAAAAAAAAAGTGGTGGCATCACAATGATTGAAATCGATAAGAATTAGTTTGTAGGTTTAAGATAAAAGTGTTAATTGAGTCGAACTTAAATTCAATTCTCGATTTGACGTAATTATGATTAAGACTCAAATTGAATTGAATTTGAGTGTAACTTAAAGGGTGGGGTTATTCTCACTCCCAAATCTCCATTTCTACCCCCATTTAATTTTTCATTATTAAAGTATTAAATCCACTCTTTCTATATCTACCCCATTATTAACTAAGCTCACCTCATGTTATATTCACCCCCTTTAAAAAGAAATGAACGAAGTAAGGAAAAAAAGAAGAAGAAGCAAACCGAAACAAGAAGGAAAAAGAAAAACTAAGCAAAAAAAACTATAAAGCGCAAAACTACAAGATATAAAACTACACATGCAAAAACAAATCAAGCACAAATACAAAATCTAATAAGAAAAAATAACAAGCATAGATGCAAAACCTAAATAAAATAAATAAATAAATAATCTGAAAGCATACATATATATTCACACATATAAATTTTAAATAAAAAATTATTAAACTGGACATATATATCAAAACATACCGAAAATAATGAAAATTCATGCAACAAATAACAAACCAAAAATATAATTAAATTGAGAAGTAATATTAACATGTATCTCATTGAAAAAATTTATATTAAAAAAGTATTTTGGTGAGTGTATTAGATGAAATAAAAATAAAACCCTAATTATGACAAAATATAATGTGAGTTTACTTATTAAATATGATGTATGTAGTATGAGGTATACTTAGTTATTAATGGAGTGAGTATAGTTAGTAGCTTGATAATGAAAAATTAAATGAGATGGGAATGAAGATTTGTGGGGTGAGAATAGTCTCATCCAAACTTAAATTTGATTGAATTTTACGAATATTTAAATTGAATTCAACTAGAATTGATTTTAATTTTTTAACAAAATTTTTTATATTTACAAGAATTCACATGAAACTTTTGAATGTTTTTCTCATAAAAGTTATACGAACTCACATTGGAAAAATAGTTCAAAGATAATGTTATGAACTTTAAGTAGAAACCTGCAGAAAAAATAAATAGTTATATTTTTTTTAAAATTAGGGATAAATTTTGTTAAAAATGTTAAATTTGTGAATGCTTGATCAATAATAATTATATTTTCTCAGATTTTTGAATTAACATATTGCAGTAGTTGTACTGTAACTTTTGTTATATAAAAATTTGATTATATATGTTCTGCATACAGGTTGAACAATATTAATTTGATCATTACATTATTGAAAATTGTATTATACACTGCCTTTATTATGAAAAAATATTTACAATTTTTACAAGTAACGTAATGCCTTCCAGCGCGAGCAATTACTAGTATCTATATATAGATTAGAACTATTTTATCTCTCCCTCTCTCTCTATCACACACATGCACATATATGACATAAAATAATAACATTCAAACACAAAAAATATGAACATTTAAACAAAAAATAGAAACATTGAATATTAATATTTGTAATATGCTCAACAAAAAAATAGTAATATTAAATAATAATATACTCAATAAAAAAAATAATAACATAAAAAAGTGGTACTAGGGAAAAAAAAAGTAGTAACATGAAAAGAAAAACAAAAAAATTAGTAACAGGGTGCATGATCATTGTGACCTCTCCCCCTCTTTCTCGTTTTTATTGCTCCTCCTCCCTTTTTCCTATTTTCCACCAATCTGATTTTTGCTTTGACCAGATTACCATACTACGTATTAGAATGACCTGCTCTACCTTCATGGAGGAGAGCCATTAGAAAGAAAAACTTGAGATTTCCCTTAAGGACGTCCTGTCCACCAAAAAGGAGCTACCTTCATGGACTTCTCCTCAATTAAGCTGGGCGTTGAAGACAATCCCCCTAAGCAAGTTGTAGGGGAATAGGGGAGCTCCACCAATGCCTTAGATGCTTCTGTCAATGACGGCGATATGTGATCCCAAGTTGCTTCTACATTCCTCTTTTTTTATTGTCAATGCTAATAGCACTTCTCCTTCCTGGAGCTTTTTGCATGCTCATGTACAATGTGATTGTATGAGTTATTTGCATCAATTTTTTAGGCTTTTTAATCTCTTATCCTTGGTTCGGAGGTTTAGCTTGTTGGGTGTCTAGCCCTAGTAGTGTTCCTCTCCACTCTTCTATTTTATGAAGAGCGTTTCATTGAGTTTTGGTAATGTCAACTGTGTTTTTTGGTGGGTAGCCAAGTTGATCCCTAATGAGCCTAGGCGGGGGTATGTCTTTCACTAGTGAGTCGAAGGTCCCAAGCTCCTAACCTTCCATTGAGCTAGGTGCTTTAGCTTTTGGGATACACCTCCTTTCTCAACCTTATGGTGGAGGAGTCCTTTTATGGAAGGACTTGGTTTCCACAAGCTAGCTTGCAAATAGTTTTGAAAAACAAACTTCTATTAAATGTTCCTTGAAAGGGAAAAGTTACATGAAGCGATTTAACTAACTAGCTAGAGAAGTGGTCCCTTTTATTGAGCTCTATTCGAGCTTTGGTTTTACTGCAACTCTTCCACTGCTATTACTGCATTTGTAATGACAGTTTTATTGCATGGCTGTTTGTGGTTAAAAACCCAATCATTCCTGGACTTCCATGTGAACCAACATAGGTATATTAGCAGAGTTTGGCTCTCATGTTCTGCTTCACCACACACCTTGCTAGTTTGTAGCTGCCTAATAAACCAAGTCTCAAATCTACTTATGTCATTCCTATCTATCTTTATGCTTAAGGGACCATTCATCCACATCCTTTGCACCCATGGACAAAGTAATAACATGTGTTCAATAGTCTCTTCTTCCTCTCCACATATGGGGCAAGTTGGTGAATTTGACAGCTTTCTCCTCCATAGCTCTCATTTAGTTGTCAAGCCTCCATTTGTAGCTTTCCACATTCAAGGTTGTATTTTGGGGTGAACCTTACTCTTCCAAATACTCCTCCATAGCCCTTATGGAGCTTGATAAGATGAATAGGCAGTGACTTTGGCCTGCGGTGCCTAGGCTCTTTGTGCTTGCGTATAATTCCCACTATTTACAGAATAAACTCAATTGCTTGTAAACTTCCATATGATTTAATCAACCTGGGGTGTTTCACTAAGAGGGATAGCAAGTATCTCCTGGGGAATATCTGGTGAGAAATTTTCCTGCACTTCCTCAAGCTTCCATCTTCTAGTTGTTGGGTGGATAAGTTCCTGGACTAATTGTATATGGCTTGTTGAATGTTGGGAATAGCTTTGTGCCCAGTAATCCACACATCCTCCCAACACTTTACTTGACTGTCATCTCCTATCTGCCATATATGTCCTCCTCTAATCAACTCCCTGCCAGCTAATAAACTATTCCAAATCCATGAGCTTGATTGCTTGGAAGAAATTGTCCAAAAAAATTGGTTAGGAAAGTACTTTGCCTTTAAGATTTTAACCCACAGAGCCTCTGGATTATTCATGAGCCTCCATGCTTGTTCGCTGACATTGCAACATTGGACTATTCTAGGTCCCAAAAACCCAGTCTTCCATATTACTTCCTTTTAAATTAGTTGATCCCACTTTGTCCAATGGATTCCCCTCTCCCCTGTAGACTTACTCCACGAAAAACTCCTAATTCTAGTTGTGATATCTTGATAGAATGACTTTGGAAATTTAAAAATTGACATTACATTGTTCGGAATTGGTTGTACCACTGCTTTAATAAGAACCTCTCTCCCAGCATGGTTCAACATTTTTTATTTCCACCTAGCTATCTTGCTTAGGATTCTTTCTTTTAACCATCTAAGAGTTTGCTTCTTTGATCTCCCCCATGTAGCATTACTCGTCTGAATTATAGGATTTTTATTAGAATCACGTTGTTGTTGAAAGTTGGGGTGTGACACCCAACCTAACCCGACTCAAATGCGACCCGTTTTAAGTAAGAGGAATGGAATAGTAGAATATAGAAATGAAGGAATACAAAAATAAATATATAACCTAAACACATACTTGACTTTTTTTCCACTTTCCGTTCAATTTTAAAGAATAGATTTTGGTCTTATGGAAGACTTACCCCTCAATTTGTCCGTCCTTTGAGTTTTTATTTGTAGCCGAAAATAATGTTTTAGCATTCCTTTTCCTTTTCTTTCTCTCCATTTTCTAATCATCCCACTTTTTCATCTCTTATTTGACTTAAAATTGCACCTGGACCATTTATGGATTGTGACGGGCTTCCAATCAAGCAAGTCTCTTGGAATTACACAAGATGATATCATTTAATTTGATCGAACATTATATTTTACTAAGAATAATATTTTTTAGATCTAAAAATCTAATTTAGTAACCAAGGGAGTTTGAAAACCAAGATAACAATAAAATGGCATTTTGTGGGAGTTCAGCCAGAGACTTTCGAATACCTCAGAAACTCCAATAAAGCAATAATCTTTTGGTAAGGAATTGTAAGAGGATCGAACTCGATCCACTCCTCCCAAAATGGTGGCCCCTCCCTTCATCCCCTCCCTTCCTTTGGTCAGAGCATTTAAGAAAGTGAACAACAATGGTGGGTCACCTAACTGTGTCATAATAATAAGCATCATTTTTCTTTTGGTACATAATGATTAAAATCATAATGACAGATAAAGTTGGGTATCAAATAAACATTATAAATGATAAGCGTTCTGAAAAGAACTCTTAGGTCGCCTGATGATCAACTCCTGATATATCATTATATTACGTTTTTTTAAACTAATAATGATGTCAGCTTTGTATAATATAACTATTTGTAAATCAAACTTACGACTTTTTTTATGATAATCAAATATGTTGATGCACAAAATTGATTATACACAATTAAATAAGTCGAGTGTGTGGTGTAAAGTAATTAATAATAAGAGATAAAGATTTGGTAATTGGGTTTGGGTGACTTAACCACGGTAGGTGACAATGGTAGTCGGATAACTCTATTAATGAAAGAGTACAAGATACTAGGAAAAAGAGAGCAAGAGTATACTCAAGATGAGATGTGTGTGTTCTACCCCTATGTGTAGGGAATTTACAGACACGGAGTCTTAGCTGAAGCGGTGACGTAAAGGTCAATGTACTAGTTTATCGGGGAGAATAGTTATAATTGGGGATAGGCAATTTCTTAAAGTTATGACTATTTTGATGATTATTCTTTCACGTGCATTGACTCTTCCTAAACTCTTGAATTTTGGACTGGACTAAATTCTTGAGTTAAGCATGATCTATCTTTTAATGGTTTGAGTTCAACTCATTAACTGAGCTCAAAGAGAGAGAGAGAGAGAGAGAGCAATAGTATGCTCAAGGTGACATGTGTGTGTTCTATCCCTATGTGTAGGGGGATTTACAATTTATAGACACATGACCTTAGTTGAAGCGGTGACGTAAAGGTCAAGGTATTAATTTANTTCGCTGACATTGCAACATTGGACTATTCTAGGTCCCAAAAACCCAGTCTTCCATATTACTTCCTTTTAAATTAGTTGATCCCACTTTGTCCAATGGATTCCCCTCTCCCCTGTAGACTTACTCCACGAAAAACTCCTAATTCTAGTTGTGATATCTTGATAGAATGACTTTGGAAATTTAAAAATTGACATTACATTGTTCGGAATTGGTTGTACCACTGCTTTAATAAGAACCTCTCTCCCAGCATGATTCAACATTTTTTATTTCCACCTAGCTATCTTGCTTAGGATTCTTTCTTTTATCCATCTAAGAGTTTGCTTCTTTGATCTCCCCCATGTAGCATTACTCGTCTGAATTATAGGATTTTTATTAGAATCGCGTTGTTGTTGAAAGTTGGGGTGTGACACCCAACCTAACCCGACTCAAATGCGACCCGTTTTAAGTAAGAGGAATGGAATAGTAGAATATAGAAATGAAGGAATACAAAAATAAATATATAACCTAAACACATACTTGACTTTTTTTCCACTTTCCGTTCAATTTTAAAGAATAGATTTTGGTCTTATGGAAGACTTACCCCTCAATTTGTCCGTCCTTTGAGTTTTTATTTGTAGCCGAAAATAATGTTTTAGCATTCCTTTTCCTTTTCTTTCTCTCCATTTTCTAATCATCCCATTTTTTTCATCTCTTATTTGACTTAAAATTGCACCTGGACCATTTATGGATTGTGACGGGCTTCCAATCAAGCAAGTCTCTTGGAATTACACAAGATGATATCATTTAATTTGATCGAACATTATATTTTACTAAGAATAATATTTTTTAGATCTAAAAATCTAATTTAGTAACCAAGGGAGTTTGAAAACCAAGATAACAATAAAATGGCATTTTGTGGGAGTTCAGCCAGAGACTTTCGAATACCTCAGAAACTCCAATAAAGCAATAATCTTTTGGTAAGGAATTGTAAGAGGATCGAACTCGATCCACTCCTCCCAAAATGGTGGCCCCTCCCTTCATCCCCTCCCTTCCTTTGGTCAGAGCATTTAAGAAAGTGAACAACAATGGTGGGTCACCTAACTGTGTCATAATAATAAGCATCATTTTTCTTTTGGTACATAATGATTAAAATCATAATGACAGATAAAGTTGGGTATCAAATAAACATTATAAATGATAAGCGTTCTGAAAAGAACTCTTAGGTCGCCTGATGATCAACTCCTGATATATCATTATATTACGTTTTTTTAAACTAATAATGATGTCAGCTTTGTATAATATAACTATTTGTAAATCAAACTTACGACTTTTTTTATGATAATCAAATATGTTGATGCACAAAATTGATTATACACAATTAAATAAGTCGAGTGTGTGGTGTAAAGTAATTAATAATAAGAGATAAAGATTTGGTAATTGGGTTTGGGTGACTTAACCACGGTAGGTGACAACGGTAGTCGGATAACTCTATTAATGAAAGAGTACAAGATACTAGGAAAAAGAGAGCAAGAGTATACTCAAGATGAGATGTGTGTGTTCTACCCCTATGTGTAGGGAATTTACAGACACGGAGTCTTAGCTGAAGCGGTGACGTAAAGGTCAATGTACTAGTTTATCGGGGAGAATAGTTATAATTGGGGATAGGCAATTTCTTAAAGTTATGACTATTTTGATGATTATTCTTTCACGTGCATTGACTCTTCCTAAACTCTTGAATTTTGGACTGGACTAAATTCTTGAGTTAAGCATGATCTATCTTTTAATGGTTTGAGTTCAACTCATTAACTGAGCTCAAAGAGAGAGAGAGAGAGAGAGAGCAATAGTATGCTCAAGGTGACATGTGTGTGTTCTATCCCTATGTGTAGGGGGATTTACAATTTATAGACACATGACCTTAGTTGAAGCGGTGACGTAAAGGTCAAGGTATTAATTTATCAGGGAGAATAGCTATAATTGAGGATAGACAATATCTTGGAGTCATGTCTATACCGATGATTATTCTTTCGCGTGCGTTGACCCTTCCTAGATTCTTGAGTTAAGCATGATCTGTCTTTTAATAGTTTGTGTTCAACTCATGAACTGAACTCAAGCCTAATTTGAATTTAGACTCATCAAAACTTGCGATCTCAATGTAAGATATTTTATTTATTTTTTATCCGAATTAACTTGATGGGTTAGGATTATCGAACATAGTTACATAATGTGTTGGGATAAATAATTAGTACCACGTCAAAAAGTGATAAGGACACTCATGATGCCCAAAAACAATTATTACAATGCAAAGAAAATATGTTTCAAACATGTTATTATTAAACTTCCACTAATCAACCTGAACATGAATGAGTAAGGGAGAGATTGCGTGTGCCACCTTATACTTCAACTGTTTTTGTTTCATTGACACGGGAACCAGCCATTCACGGTGATTGCGTTCTCATTGTCATTGGATTCTTATAATCAAAGTTTGTTAACAAACTTTTGACCAAAATGTTCAGCATTTTCTTAGTGAAGAAATTCCTTGCAGTGGGTATGAAAAACATCTGTACCCATGTTCTTGCATGTTCATGTGCATATTTTTAATATATCAACTGATTCTCTGTCTCTGTCTCTGTCTCTCTCTCTCTCTCTCTATCTATATATATAGAAGATTTTACATATCCATACATCCACAAAGCACAGACATTGTTATCCAAGACCCCCCCTTTATATAAAAACTTTATTCCATTAAAAAAGATGAGGTTGAGGGGAGAAGGGTATCAAGGAATAAGAATTTTCTTGTCTTGCACAAAGCTGCATTATGCCAAAAAGGAGCATCATCAATCAGCCATTGTTTAACTTACCCTAGATCTACGTCTGTATGTATATATATATATACAAAAGTAAGTCTATATTATACACATATAAATGAAAATGCTTTATATATAGGGACCCAAAAGCTGCCTACTAAAATCTTCTTGAAGTATTAATGAGTTGGAGGTTGGTTCTTTCAAGAAATTTGTCATTACACAGGGAGAGCAACAAAACAATGTTGTAGGTTTTTTGTCTCTTGGGTAAATGAACTTGTTTTGTTAAAGGGCCTCCAAAAAAAAAAGAAAGATTAGAAACCATATAAAACCAACCACTATCTTTTCTATTTCTTCACTAACTCCAAAAAGCACCCAATGTTTTACATTGTGATGCTTTGTTTTCGATATGCTCAATTCTTCCTCATTCAATCAGTAGGGTTTTCACATTTTTACTTTGAACGCTTGAAACCTCTGTCTTGGAGCATAGTTTTATGAATTCAGCTCTACATCTTAGTTCAAATGCTGACTTGATCAATCACAACTATTGAATAAGTAACGGGGTCTAATAAATATTTGGATCTACAATTAAATCAACTATAATAATTCATGTAGCATTGTGTTAGAGTATGTGTGGCTCATATTTGTTGTGTGCATAATGACAAGGAGGCAGATGNTGATTCATGTAGCATTGTGTTAGAGTATGTGTGGCTCATATTTGTTGTGTGCATAATGGCAAGGAGACAGATGCTTGGAGCGGGCGGAGTGGAGCCCGTGACGGCATCTGCCTTGTGGAATTTATATAAAGGGGACGCTGATTAGTTGGGGGTGCCCCCGCGGTACGGTACAGGGGTATTTTTGTAAATACGTCCATATTAGGGTTATATAAATACTTAAGATGTAACCCTACTTCAATAATGGAAAAGAACGGCCGCTCGCTCTCGTGGATGTAGGCACATTACCGAACCACGTAAATTTGTGTGTGTTATTTTCTCCTATTTTCTTAATTGTTTGATTCCTTACTATTCACCATANCTGGAGCGGGCGGAGTAGAGCCCGTGACGGCATCTGCCTTGTGGGATTTATATAAAGGGGACGCTGATTAGTTGGGGGTGCGGGGGCAACGCCCCCGCGGTACGGTACAGGGGTATTTTTGTAAATACGTCCATATTAGGGTTATATAAATACTTAAGATGTAACCCTACTTCAATAATGGAAAAGAACGGCCGCTCGCTCTCGTGGATGTAGGCACATTGCCGAACCACGTAAATCTCTGTGTGTTATTTTCTCCTGCTTTCTTAATTGTTTGATTCCTTACTATTCACCATAATTGCTGCACGATCACAACAATTGGTATCAGAGCTAGACTACGATGTCTGGGATTTCCTCTACAAAATTCGGCATCATAAAGTTCGACGGAACTGAGAATTTCGAATTATGACAGAGGAGGGTGAAGGACCTGTTAGTGCAGCAGGGCATGGTGAAGGCATTATACGGAAAACAACCGGCAGGAATGGACGACATGGATTGGAAAGAATTGGAAGCGAAGGCTGTGGCGACTATTAGGCTTTGTCTGGCTGATGAAGTGATGTATCACGTCATGGATGAGGAATCACCGGCGGAAGTTTGGTTGAAACTGGAAAGTCGGTATATGTCCAAGTCGTTGACGAACAAGCTCTATCTTAAGCAGAAACTATATGGTCTTAAGATGTCAGAGGGCTCGGATTTGACCCAACACATCAACGTGTTCAATCAGATCATCAGCGATCTGAAGCGAGTTGATGTGAAGTTCGAAGACGAAGACAAGGCGCTGATGTTGCTGAATTCCTTACCGGCGTCTCCTACGTACGAGAATTTGGTTACGACTCTGATGTGGGGGAAAGAAACCCTCGAATTGGAGGATGTCACAGGTGCTCTGTTAGGTTTTCATCAGCGGAAGAAAGCCAGTGATGAGGCTTCACAAGGTGAAGGGCTTGTGGTGAAAGGTAACCAGGAACGTGGAAGAAGCAAATCTCGGAATGGATCGGGTAACAATAAAGCCCGGTCCAAGTCGAGGAAGAAGAAGAAGGACGTCTCTGTCTCGTGTTACAAGTGCGGGAAAAAGGGGCACTTTAAACGGGACTGTCCAGAGAAAAAGAAAGGGGATTCAGAGAACAAAGAGGGTGCATCAAAGTCTGCAAACGTAGTGGAAGAAGAAGATTCAGAGAGTGGTGACGGAGATATGCTTTCTGTTTTATCTAGTTCAGATCGTTTAACAGATTCTTGGATTATGGATTCAGCATGTTCCTATCACATGACACCCAACAAAGATTGGTTTGACACCTACAGGTCAGTAAATTCTGGTTCTGTTCTGATGGGTAATGATGCATCTTGCAAAGTTGTTGGAATAGAATATATTAGAATTAGGATGTTTGATGGTATGGTTAGAACGTTGTGTGATGTTAGACATGTACCGGATCTAAGGAAGAATTTGATTTCAT